>JAWNNX010000593.1:0-30495 GCA_035044505.1 Zaprionus lineosus | reverse complement strand
GTTTTAGTTTCCACTCATTATTCACTCATATAAGTGCGCTCGAGTTCAATCTCGTTTACTCTGTGTTTTTTTTAACAGGGCGAACATGTCCATTTTCATGTCTATGGATAAGTTGTCTCTGAGATAAGTTGTCTCTGCATCTCATAGTCAAAATATGTCGTTATAATGTGGGTTGCCAAGATATTATGTTATGTTATGAGCTGGTAATCATCAATTTCCTTTAAGAAATAATCACTCTGATGTAGCAACAATGAAGTGATTGGAAAGCTTTTTACCTTTCTTCTTAAGAGGTTACACAGAATAACGGTATTCCAAAATTCCCCATTTAATTTTCAAAGTTCAAGGTTTTCCGAAGTGATAATATTAACTTTCTAAAATCACGGCAAGCCTTGATGATGTACTCACATATTTTGCTTTTGTTAATACTCAAAGCAGGTCACATTAACCACAATAAGACAATATCAAACACAACTATCAAATATTTTACATTTCTCATACACACTGAGCTATTGGATTAGCAACGATGAAAACTACAAACTTGAAATTAAATAAAAGATCAATTTACTAAAGTACCAAACGAAATGGATCTCCTAGTACTATCGCCAATACAGATAATTGATCTGCAGTAAGCGTGTCAAAAATTGCTTCCAGTCGGAAAATAATTACACCAATAATCACCGTCACTTTTACAAATACAGTAACATTGCATTTGATTTAATGTTTTTTAAGAGAACTCAGTTTCGTGCTAATTTTAATATAAAGGGATTCAGACAACACAATTACAGTAGAATCCAGTTATAACGATTTTGAAGGGACCGACGATTTTACGTCGTAATGACCGGAACCCGCACTAGCCGAAAGGAGCAAAAATAATTTTTTTTTTGGTTATTTTATGGTTGCCATGTTCATAATAGGTTTTAAAATAAATCAAATTAATTTTTTAATCAAAATAAAAAATATAATAAATTTAATTCAATAACATGGGTTTTTCATAATAGGTCGTATGAATGAATGAGCATTTTGAGCATTAACTCACATTGGCGAATTTACCCATTCAGTTTTTCTTGGAGCAGAAGAAACTAGAAATATAACGGGACATTTTTTTCGGTACGTCGCAATATCCTGTTGATTTGTGAAAAATTTCGGTGGTATAAGCGGCTTGTCGCTAAAAGCGGAAACGTACTAATTTGTATTGGGACCAACCAGGCCATCGAGTTTTAGTTGCAATAACCAGACGGACGCTATAAGCAGAGTCGTTATAAACGGATTCTACTGTATTTGGTGACAATAATAAAGCCTGTTCTACCTGCTACTTATCTTACAGGTAAAATATGTCGTTATAATGTGTGTTTGGTTATGCAGCACTACATTACAAACCGGCTGCTCCCTTCAAAAATTTAGAATGTAAGAGATTTATAAATTAATATAAAAAGTGCTCTTGTGCCAGCTCTTGCAGTCAAAGCAGCTAGTTCGCGCGCTATCGGCGACTTCAAGTTGACTCTCCTCAACAACATATCTTCCTCCTTAGTGCAAGAAACTGCAGCCGATCCGCCAATTCGGACGGTATTGTATCGACTGGCTCTTCTCTGCCATCTGGAACAGCCGAAGCTGTCAATTCGGGTAGCTTCCATGTGACGGCGTGCTGGGCAAACACTTTGGTTTGACCCTGCGATCAATAAGAGGAGCGGATAACCACAGCATCATAAAGACACATAAGGCATTTATTTAATTATATATTTTAAATTTATAATAAAGCAACTAAAAAGACTAAGTAACTGAACATTTGGTGACCCCGACGTGATTCTCTAATATAAAATTTAATCATATTAGAAATTACAATAATTACATTAATCACGTTTTCGCAATCGCCCCGCGCCAGCGCACGAGGAATTTTATATTGTTTTAGCCTTTCTGTAAGCATATTGTACAGTGCACTGAACTTTTCGCTACAAAGCGATAACTCCTGAGCCGTTGGTTTTATCTCTTTCTGCTGGGACTCCCGCTCGTCACGCATCCCTCATTTGATGCGACGCCTACATACAGCGAAGCATCCACAAGGTGATTATCTCTTTCGGCTTTGACTCAAACCTACAAACAGCGAAGACGATTTCAGTTTTTGTGTGCCCCGCATCTCCTTTAGTGGTTCTGTCTACAAGCTGCAAAGTGCAGAAATTTTGCTATGGATCAGCTGTTTCTTAACTGCAGCACAATCTGCTTTGTTCGCCCAATTAAATACGAAGTAATTTTACACATTTAATATTATTTTGACCAAGTTGGAAGCCATAGCTAGTCATCCAAATACCCTTGACCAATTGGACCCTCACAAAAAAACAACTGTTGGGTTTGTTGCTAAAGCACAAGCCTTTGACAATATTTTAACTCCATTCTTTCTTCCATGGGAATTGATGGGCACGCGCACGAGCTCCATAATCTCAAAAATAAATTTGATGACTATGCTGATGCCAGTGAAGTTAAGTGCAGTACACAATTAGCAAGAGGAAGGTGGCAGTTTTACTTTCGTCAACAATATCATCGGAAGGTGTATCCCACCGTTGCTTGGGCCAGTATCAACGGCAGTACCAATCCCGGAGATCAAGCTGCCCGAATTTTGTACTGGTTACGATAAGTTTACGGATTCCGATCAGGACGTGGAATTAACTTCAGTGGAGAAATTTCAGCTCTTGAAATCTTGCCTTAGAGATCCCGCCCTGAATCAATCAATTCACTGGAATTATCTAGCAGAAATTATGGTGTATCTTGATCTTTCATCTTTCTTTCTTTACTCTACCGACGCTACAATAATAAGCGACTTATTTACAATAGACAATTATTTATGAGATTCTAGGGCGCCCCACAATTCGAGCTCCTTCTGTAGCAATCCTACGTACGCGTTGACGCCATAATAATTTATGCCAAACTGCAAAAGGGTGATCATGTCACCGAAGAAATTTGGCAGGATTCCATCTCGTCCGAAGAAATCCCATCTTTAGAGCAGTTTTTGAAGTTCCTGGATAGGCGATGCCTAAAACTTGAAAGTTTTGATCACTCAACTCTGAGACAGCCAAACAGATATGAAAAGGATGGAGTTAGTTGCCACGTCCCGCAACATATGGGGACATTTTTGACTGACACCGTAGTCTCTAACTCCTGTCTATGCTGTCGCAGACCCTGGCACGACATGCTCATCGACTGCATAAAGCAAGAAGGCTACGTCTTTGATTAGCTTGTGTAGCATCACGTCATGCTGTGCAAGGTTGTGTGGCTAGTTCTTGCCAGTTTTATGGTAGTCGGCACCATAGCTTACTTCATCGTGGACCCACGTTTCTCTGCGCAAGCCTCTGGATCATCTGTTGAGCCAGGTCTGACGGCAAAGTCGACAAGCTCAAAGCCAATAGGTCCACGTTGCAATCAAACGAAATATGTGCTGCATGTTCCAGAAACAATCTTATTGGCTAGTAAATCAAACATAAGCCCTATGTTTTTGGCTACAGCCTTCGTACAGGCTGAGGATCGCTCTGGATCGTGGATTCCCTGCCGTGCGCTTCTTGATAAAAGTAGGGCAGGTTAAGCTGTTGCCAGAGTTACCCATTCTGCAAAGGACTCGTCTGTGCTGGATTTTGGCTAGAAGTGGTTCCGTGTCAGATGGAAATTCCATTTTTCTCGAATACGCCTTGCCTGATCCTGAAATAGGTAAAGGTGCATCGCTGGATTGCCATGTGCGCAAATACACGCCATCAGACACTCCAAAGTGTAGCAAAGGCCATGTGCGCTCTACGCTCGTTCACCTGTATCATCTCCTGGGTTTAATCTGTCTCGTAATAACCAAGGCCAAGATTATTACGCAGCAGCTTTGGAGAGAAAGCTTGCCCTTATTTAAGTGGCCTCTGCTGACAACTGAACCCTGGAAAAGATGAAATAGAAGGAAGGGTAGCCACTCTAAAAGCTGCCAATGGACTTATAAAATGTAGTGTCCGAAAACTGCATGAAAGGTTCAAGCAGGATAACGTTAAGGCCCACAGATTCCAATAGGGGGAGTTTGTTTGGTCATGCACCACCAATGTTAATCTCAGCTGCTCCCTTAATAAAATATTTTATTATTTCGCCTCTCTTGCCAGCCAACAATTATCGAAATCTTCGCAAGCTCTCTGCTCAAATTGATCAGGGGCAACCAGTGCGGGCGAATGTAGAGACGATAACATTAAGTAAGATGATGATGGATACGTAGATCTGCTCTTTGTGCTACTCATCATAACCATTATTAAGAGGATAAGGTTGAAAGCTTACAGCTTCCAACGGGGGCAGTATCTTTGGTTTTGCAGCACTACATCACATACTGGCTGCTCCCTCCAATAATTTAGAACAGAATCCACCTTACAGAAGTGAAATCTATTGGCACCTGCGGAAGATCTTTCCAAGGTGAACGTTGGTTGGCGTTTTCCAAGCCGTGCTCGCAACCGTGAGATTAAGCCATTGCGACAGGAGCTCACATTAAACACATTTGACTTTCATCCCCACAATTGGCACTCATACGATTTGGAGCCAGTTTCGTAATCACCTGAGCATTTGCCACAGACAGGCCTTTTAAGGCAGTAATTTTGGGTATAACCAAAGTCTTGGCATTGCACCAGTTCTTAACTACATTTTCTTTCACTATCTTTACTCGATGTCTGCTTATTTGCGTTATTTTAAGCATTTTTGCAACATTAAGGGACTTCAGAATGTTAAAGTAAAACATATTTTGTTTGATCGGCTTTTAATTTCATTACCATCCTCTTTATTGATTTCAGTATTGTGCCAGTCGACTTTACGTAGAGAATACATATTTAGGACAGTAAATCCCTTATCAGTAAAGTTACACTACACATTACATGTTTCGGAACGTTTAGGTGAATATTTTCTATCACTAAACCACAGAGCACCAAATACAAGAGTGAATGATAGCTCTCGAGCTTTCTGTTAAAAATAATAAACCCTGAGATAGGCTCGGTAATAAAAAAATATGCATAATTTATAAGTAAATTACAAAGGCCAAAGGGACAGGAGAAGCTAAATGATCACACAGATACTTTGCTATGAGACTAATGTTTTGTTGTTATGTATTATTATTTGAATTATTTGCATAATTTACATATGATTAATGTTTTAATATTACCGAGCCCATCCCGAGGTTTTATTTTTAACATTAACATTTCGCTGTTAAGCTATCACCCCCTCTTGTATTTGGTACTCTCTGCACTAAACGGAAGGGGAAATTTTTCCTTAGCCTATGATGCCAAAAATTCACGTTTTTAACTTGTTAAGAAGCTAACTTTTGCTTGAAATGTTTAGGAGTTTTTAGCATAAATATATGAGACTCCAAATTTAGAGGTGCGTATTTTATATTAAACAGCTGGAACAAGAGAATTTAATGCTTTTTCCAGTTTGGTCATACTACTAAGTTGCGGCACGCAAATGGCTGGTGCTTTGGGTAATTTTATTTTTTACTTCTGATAGCTCACATTTTGATCACAATGCTCTGCTTGATCTTCATCATTTTCCTCGTCCATTTCCATCACAGAATCCACTTCATTGAGGAGGGCTGAAATAGGTTGCTAATTGATTTGTAGCGTCGCTGATGAGGTAGTAGCATTAGAATTTGTAACTTTACCTTTGGCCGAACGATTTTGCACAGGCTTTGTTTTTTGTATTGTTTTTAATTCTTTGTCAGCTCTGTTTTGATTTTTACAAAGAGAGACCATCGACATTTGAAAGGCGCAAATTTCGTTGATATTTTGTCTCCTTCAAACTTAGGTAGTTTGCTGCTTGACTGATATTTTGTCTTCTTTCAAGAATAATGGGTAAAGAACGGGCTCACTTAAAACTTTTGACCTACTGCCATTGCCGGCATAGCTCACACTAATGTATTTCCTTCGTATTGCTACAAAGCTACGAAGCAATACAATTTTTAATACAAGTGCTAAGCAGACACTTGCCAGACTTGACTAGCTTAATTATTGACAATGTAAAAGAGTTTAATGTTTATTATTTGCTTCTGAGGCACTTCAATACTTGAAGTATTTTAAAATGTATTTATAATTATAATAATCTATAAATATTTATTTCCCAATATAAATTATTTTAAAATATAGGGCTATAGGGATCTTTAATTATTCCCTGAATAAATTTGTTGCAATATTAAGTTGTCAATAATTGTTCAATTTGGCCTCATGAATGAATTTGCTGGTCTCACAAATTTTCACAAATTGTCGATTTGCCCCAAGTGCAAGAACTTCTTCGTCAGACTCTGATTCTAATACCAACACATTAAGCTCCTATAATACCAGCGCCTAGTTGTAGTGTGTGTGCGACTCGCAGACGAAAAGTTCTTTGCCTGGCATAACTTTGACAACATATTACTTTAATTCAATTTTTCTACTCATATTTGGCCGCTGATCTTCACACTATTGCACTTGCGTGTATGACACAGCGGCGTATTTGCTAGTTTAGTGCTTCCCAAATTTTATGATTTGTCTTTCAAGGCAAGTGCACATTTTACTCATGTGCGGTACCTTTGAAAATTAGTACGTGCTAAACTACACCCTGTACATACTATTGATAGGTGCACAATCTTTAGAAAATTGAAATAAACAGTGGGATTGCATTTATTACATTGATAAATGGAATATAAAGTGGATCTTCGAAATATAGCTTTTGTCCCTAATTAATAATATGTGGTAACATATCACACCCTAAAATGAACATATTCTTAAAGAGGGTAAATGTAAACAGAATACGGATCAAAACACAGAATGGGCAAGGGTTAGCCACTGGCAGAAGACAAAGTATATTTTTCTGTATCTTGTTTACGTTTTTGCTTTTGCTATGTTTTTTCGTTTTAACTTTGCTCCACCGAGCTTGTGGCGGCTCGCCGTTTTCAATTTCATTTCCATCGTTCCACCCCTTAATTCATCTCTAGTTGTATCAATGCTCTTTGATACAGATTGTTAAATTTGTTATTTCATTTGTTTTTTTTTTTTTTTTTTGTATTAGCTTAATGGTTTATTTAAATTTTAAATGTTTTTTTTGGAAAAAGGCAGAAAAAGGAATAAATTTGGATAGGCACCTGGCGCATGTAATTAATTAATTTTTTCTCAGTTTTTCTTTGTTTAATTTAATTAAATTATTCATTTTTTATTTATAAATTTTCTTTAATTTAAATTTTGAAAAAAAAAGAACAATCAAGAAAAACAGACGTGTTGTTTTGTTTTACTTCATGGCTGCCAGTTTAGAAGGCACTCTACCTTTGAAATCGCAATTTATTGGAAGTGCAAACGACCGTATAAAGCAACCTTTTGTCAATTAAAGTTATTGCTATAATTTGTAATAAATAGCAACTAAAAAAACTTGGTTACTTAACATTAAGGGACCCCGACGTGAATCTCCAATATAAAGCTTTTTCATATTAGGAATCACTTACATTAATCGCGTTAAGTCGGTTGCCGTGATTGTAATCTACCCGCACCTCAAAGAGTACTAAATACAAGAGTGGGTGATAGCTTTCGAGCTTTCTGTTCAAAATAGTAAGCCCTGAGATTGGCTCGGTAATAAAAAAATATGCATAATTAAAAGGGAAATTACAAAGGCCAAAGGGACAGGGGAAGCTTAATGATCACACAGATCCTTTGCTATGAAGCTAATGTTTTGTTGTTATGTATTGTTATTTGAGTTATTTGCATAATTAACATATGATTAATGTTTTAATATTACCGAGCCCATCTCGAGGTTTTATTTTTAATATTAACATTTCGCTGTTAAGCTATCACCCCCTCTTGTATTTGGTACTCTCTGCCGCACCTGCACCCGTGACATTTATATATTATTTTAGCTTCTGTGTACCCATATTGTTCCGTACATTCCACTCTTCCCTACAAAGCGTCAAATCCTGAGCCGTCAATTTTTAAATTACTGCTCTGATATGTTGCTTTCGAGTCTCTAATCCGAAACGGTCTTTTACAACCGTTGCTTTAGAGTTGTCGTCTCTGATTGTTGTTGAAATCTGAGGCATTAGACAGCTGTTTTTATTATTGTGCAAGCTACGGCATCTGTTACTACAAATAAGGAAATATAAGCGTACTTTTGATTGCCTTTGCTAAATTCAACATCACCGCCATCGCACCGGCTAGTGTCTCTGTGAAGTGCGGATTTCGTATGATGCAATTATTCGGAGCTGGTATTTTTTGATTGCCGATCAACTGTTATATTTGCAGTGCATTCTGCTCTGTTTGCTCAATTATATACAAAGTAATATAATGCAATTCAATTAAATTTAGACCAAGTTGAAAGGCAGGGCTACTCATCATACAACTCTGGCTACTAGCTTACTTGCTAAGAAGCAAGCCTTTGTAGGGCTTTTAACTCTACAGCGGATCACTTCAATGCGAGTCGATGGCACGTGGAAAGCTCAGTAATCTCGAAAGGAAATTTTATGATGTGCACAATATTTTTGATGCCAGTGAAGTCAATGTCACATTATCAATAGATTTCTGCAAGACAGCTCTGTCATCAATGGAAAGAGTGCAACACGAAATAAGCAGGAGAAAAACGGCACATTAGCTTTGTCAACAAGTCTACCGAAAAATGTATCCCAACCTTCCTCGGCCAGTATGAACGGCGTCCTCGAATCCCTGCAATAAAACTGCCTAAATTAAGTAGTGAGCATGCTAAATTTGCGGATTTTTGGGCCACATATATTAATACGTGGACCTAACATCAGTAGAATAATTTCAGTATTTGTAATTTTTCATGAGTAGACTTAACTACTGTAAGGTGTCGCATTAAAATTACTGCACCAACGCTACAATAACAGACGGCTCATCTTTCAAGCACATGTCAATGAGAACCTGGATTACCCCAAAGTTAAGCTCCAACGAAATCTTTCAGATAGCGTCGTATCCCATCTACGTGCATTACAACCGTTTTCGGGTGTTGACCACATTTCGTATTCCAAAAGATGGATAACGTTATTCTGGAGATTTTGCAGGATTCCCTCTCGTCCGATGACAACACATCGTAGGAGCAATTTTTAGAATTCCTGGACAGGCGATATCTGAAACTTAAGAGTTTGAAGCAAATGGCCCTAGCCAAACAAGTCCCAAACGGAAGGATGTACCTCAACGGCTCACAGGAAATGAGATCATTCTTAACTACTGCTGTGGATCCCAACTTTTGTTTGTACTGCCATATACCGGGGCACAATATTTATGACTGCCAACGATTCGGCAGTATCTCATCATTTTATTAATTGCACAGAGCAAAGAAGCTGCGTCTTTATCTCGCTTGCTTGTCGCTGAATTATACTGCGTGACTTGTCTTTATCAGTTCTGTAGCACTGGGCATCACAGCCTAATCATACTTGGTGCCACAACTTTCTCTGGGTAAGCCCCTGGATCATCTGCTAAACCTAAGGTGATTGCAAATGGACTGCAATCTCGAAGCCAGAAAATTTACATTGCAACCAATGTAACATAGCATACTTTTTTCTACAATCTGAGACAAGGTGATTGAATGGTCTTTACTTCTAGATTATATAGTATAATTATGTTATTGCATATTATAATAAAATTTGGACGGTTAAGTGTTAGTGGCACTAGCTAATACATAGTAAATCAAAGAGCATTGATACAACTAGAGATGAATTAAGGGGTGGAACGATGGAAATGAAATTGAAAACGGCGAGCCGCCACAAGCTCGGTAGAGCAAAGTCAAAACGAAAAGACAAATCAAAAGCAAAAATGTAAACAAGATACAGCGAAATATTCGTTGCCTTCTGCCATTGGCTAATCCTCGCCTATTTTGTGTTTTGATCCGTATTCTGTTTACATTTCAACATTTTGATCACCCTCTTCAAGAATATATTCAACGAAGGGTGTGATATGCTACCACATATTATTAATTAGGGACAATAGCTATCTTTTCGAAAATCCACTTTATATTCAATTAATCAATGTTTAAAAAGCAATCCCTCTGTTTATTCCAATTTTCTAAAGGTCGTGAAATTAATGCTGTGCACCTATCAACAGTATGTAAAGGGTGTGGTTTAGCACATACTTATTTTCAAAGGTATCGCTCATGAGTAAAATGTAAGTTTAGCCTTGAAAGACATATCATAAAATTTGGGAAGCACTAATACTAGCAAATACGCCGCTGTGTCATACACGCAAGTGGAATAGTGTGCAGATCAGCGGCAGGCCAAATATGACTAGAAAAATTGAATTGAAGTAAAATTTTGTCAAAGTTATGCCAGGCAAAGAACTTTTCGTCTGCGAGTCGCACACACACTACCATTAGGCGCTCGTATTACAGGAGCTTAATGCATTGGTGTTAGAATCAGAGTCTGACGAAGAAGTTCTTGCAGCTGTGGCAAATCGACAATTTGTGAAATTTTTTGAGACAAGCAAATTCATTCATGAGGCCAAATATGATTTTAAATAATTATTGACTACTTTATATTGCAACTTATTTATTTAGGGAATAATTGAAGAGCCCTATAGTCCTATATATTAAAATCATTTAAATTGGGAAATAAATATTTATGGATATTATAATTATAAGTACATTTTAAAATACTTCTAGTATTGGGATCTCTAGAAGCAAATAATAGACATTAAACTCCTTCAGATTGTCAAATGATCAAGCTAGTCAAGTCTGGCAAGTGTCTGCTTAGCACTTGTATCAAAAATTGTATTGCTTAATATTTCTTGAGCTCGCATACTAACAAATAGGCTGTGTAGCAATACGAAGGAAATACATTAGTGTGCACTTTGCCGGCACTGGCAGTAGGTAGAAAATTGTAAACGAACCCTTGCTTTACCCATTCTTCTTGAAAGAAGACAAAATATAAGTTAAGCAGCAAGCTGCCTAGGTTAGAAGGAGACAAAATATCAACGAAATTGACTTTGCGCCGACGGGCAACGATTGTCTTTATTTTCATTTTTTTGTTCCATTCCGCACCGAGCTTACGCGGCTCCTGGTTTTTTCGTCAGTTTTCTTAATTCATCTCTAGTTGTATCAATGCTCTTTGATAGTAAATATATCTGTTGATAAAATAGGTAATTTTATAATAAATAGTAGTGTTTTGTTATTTATGATGGATTCTAAAGAGAATGTGTTATACATTCGCTTGTCTAAATTTACCTCGACTACCTGATCTGTTAAAACCTGTTTAATCTTTCTGATTTTTCCTGGTTCCAAGATCTATTTACTTATTATAATTAGCTCAGCAAGCAATTAGCTTTCTTCTTTAATATTTAAGTGACAAGGAGTAATAGGTCTATGTCGTAACATAAGCCATCATAAACATCAACCAAATCCCAGTCAATAAACTATTCACATTATTACACGATCTAGGATCTGTCAACTCCGTCGCCATATGCTAGCGTCGCTGCCCTTAACGACAGCGCCGCCGTCGCCTATCCGTAGCTAGATTAGGGATTCAGATCCTTCTTGTAAGTTAATCTAAAAGTAAATCTTGAAAACCTACAACGTTTCTCAAAACAAAAAAAAAAGGTTTTTTTCTAACTGTCGTCCGAGCAGGGACCAGTGCTTAAGACTATTGTCTTGTTAAGTTAGACTCGAGATCAATTTCTCACCCTTTAGGCAAGCCTGCAGGACAACTTTCAATTAAAAGTGCATCACAGGATCCTTAGTAGCGACAGCAAAAAGGAGAACATCCGGATTACCAGGAGGTGGAGCCGTTGAAAATATAGTTTTTCAAAACTCATCGGTGGTTTATAGTTTTGTCAGTACGGCCACAGGACATCCTTTAATCGTCTAGTTAAAGGATCCTCAGTAGAAAAGCGAACAGGAATACATTCAGACTTCTAAAAGGAGTAGCCACATCAATAACATTGAAATGTAAGTTTCTAATGAGTGAAACAAAACTACAAGAAAAAGTTAAAAAACACAAGTTAAGAAAAATTATAAAAAAAAGTTTAAACACAAATTAAGAAAAATTCAAAAGATTAATTAAAATAAATAAATTATAAAAAAATGTAAAGCGATAGTAAAATAAAACCACTGCTTTTAAAAAGAAAGCAGTATAAAATAACCTAATCTTGCTATTCCTAACAAAGGGAATCTCCAGGAAAGAAAGGTAAAACCAGCTAAGAAAACCAAATAAAATAAGTTCAATTTACAAACAGTAGTTAATGAAAATTAAACAAAATAAGAAAATTCAAATAAAAGTTATCAACAACTTATGCTAAAAGATCAATAAGGTATAGATATTTTGGACAAATCGAGAGGTTACACTTAGCTCTCTCTGAATTCATGAAATGATTAAAGGAAAGCAAGTGCACCGAACATTTGCAAAACTATTAGATACTGATGTCTACGCATACAACTATTTAATTTACTTAGTAACAAAAAAACGACCATTAGAAGTATTCTTTGGTAGAAATGTGACCATAAACCCGGAACAATACCATAAAAGTAGAAAAGATAATATTGAGAAACTGAAACAGAGACAAATAACTTTCTCTTTTTTTTATTTTTAATTATAAAGATATACAGAAATTTTACAATTAAACTTAATTATAATGAAAATAAACTAGGCATAACGCATATCGCATCAAGTGAGGGATGCGTGACGTACGGGAGACGCAGCAGAGATATATAAGCATGTCGGCGCGCGGCTTCAAGCGTAGTACTGGCGTCTCATGGACGAGACGCAATACGGTACTTTAGCTTGTGCTTGCCTGCGCGAGGCATAAGAAATGGGTGCAGAGCATAGTAACAGAAATAGATCCGTTACTAGTGAGGTCTGATCGTTGGTCGCAATACGTGGAAGAAAGACCGTAGCAAGGAATTTGCTACTTCTAGTGAGGAGCAGAAGTTGTACTATAAAAGAGGGCTCTGCCTTGACTGAGGGTTCAATCTGAATTGTGACACGATAACGATCAGAACTCGCTGTGCCTCAACACTTAAAGTGCTAACCAAAATTAATACAAAGAATCGTAATCCGACATCAGGAGTGGGATCGGCTTCGCCTCAAGATCGCAGCTCTATACAATATATGGCAGCGTTAGAAGAACAAAATGAAAACCTCATGGAGATAATACGATCCATGCAGGCATCAAGAACATCGGCAGCAGATGCAGAAACCACGCATGTGTCACTACCTCCCTTCAATCCCAATGAGGCTGAAATTGATGCAACGGCATGGTGTAACACGGTAGACTTAATCTTCGCCGACAAAGAACTTGAAGCAGAGCGTTGAAAGGCAGTAGCTCGCAATGGTTGTCCCAAGTATGCTTTGGTGGCATCACTTGGACCCAATTCAAGGATATGTTTATCCAACGATTTGTGGGCTTAGAGACAACGGCGGCGGTATTACTGAACATTTTAAACGGACGCCCCAAGCCGGAAGAGAACTTTGCTGAGTATGGCAGCCGCATAGTAACCACGTTGCTGGCCAAGTGGAAAGCTAAGGACTGGGAAGAGGTTGCGGTGTCAGTAGCGCTAGCTCACATATCTCAAATTGACAATAACATGATGCGTTGAATTTTCACCACTAACGTGACAACGCGAAATGAACTGCAGCGGCAACTGCAGGCTTTCGCCTTTAAGAAACGCAAAAATGACGAAGATGCATATTTGCCAAACTCGGGCCAGAAGCAACGTATGCAGTCTCTAATTAGATACAATTTTTGTGGAAAACCAGGACACAAATACGCCCAACGCCGCGTGCGTGTGGAAAGCTTGTCCGACATCAAGGAAGTAAACAACAGTGGAAGCAACGCATCCAGATTGAAAAATCGTTCAAAAATAAGATGTTTGAAATGCAATGAAGTCGGACATGTCGCTTTTGTATGTCCCACCATCCGAGCCAATGGAAGCGACAAGAATAAGGAAAAACGGGTGGACATATGCAAAATAATCGAGCCTAGAGGGATATTTTATCAAATGGGTGAGCGCTTTTTTTTTTTGACACGGGTGCCGAGTGTTCATTGATAAAAGAAAAATTAGCCAACAAAATTACCGGGAAGAGAATTAATAATTTAGTAATATTAAGAGGAATTGGCGACAACATTGTAAAGAGCCATTTGTAAATCTTGTCCACAATTCAAATATCACAATTGAATTTAGAAGTTTTGTTTCATGTCGTATTGGACAATTATTTGAAGCATGACATAATGATTGGTCAAGAAATATAGCAACTTGGCTTTGGCGTCAATACAGGAAAATTGAATATCTACAAAGCAAAAATTATCAGTGCTATACATGATAGCACATATAGTTTAGAAAATTTACATGACAAAAACCTAGAATTAAGTAATATGGAAAAATGTGAGTTATATATAACATATTGAAAAAATACTCTAATAATTTTATAAATGGAATCCCAAGTAGGCGCGCAACGACTGGTATACTGGAAATTCGTTTAATAGACCCAAATAAAACTGTCCAAAGACGTCCTTATCGGCTCAGTGCAGACGAAAAATTGTTAGTTAGAGAGAAAATAGACCAAATGATTAAGTCCAATGATATCCGTCCAAGCATTTCACCATTTGTAAGTCCAATGTTATTAGTTAAGAAGAAAAATGGCAGCGACAGACTGTGCATTGCTTTCCGTGAATTAAATGCAAATACTATATCTGACAAATATCCTTTGCCATTGATTGCGGATCAGATAGCCAAGTATGTCAGAAAATTTGTAGAAAATTGCATAACCTGCAAAATGTCTAAGCCTGATTCAGGCAAGGTTCAAATGAAATTACACCCCATACCAAAGATCGATATACCTTGGCATACCATCCACGTGGATATAAGAGGCAAGCTCAGTGGAAAGAATGATTTGAAAGAATATAATATCGTTCAAATAGATGCATTCACTAAGTTTGTCCATTTATATCACACTCTTAATTTAAACTCAGAAAATTGCATTAAAGCCATAAAATCAGGTATATCTTTCTTTGGAGTTCCCAGCCGTATCATCGCTGATCAAGGCAGAAGTTTTGCCAGCAATCCATTCCGTGAATTTTGTTCAACAAACAAAATTAATCTGCATTTAATAGCTACAGGTACCAGTCGAGCCAATCGACAGGTGGAACGTGTAATGAGCACGATAAAAGCTATGCTGACGGCTGTAGAAACCAGTGAGCGTTCTTGGCAGGATGCTTTACAAGATATTCAGTTAGCTTTAAATTGCTTTACAAATCGGGTCACAAAATTGAGTGCTCTAGAACTATTAATAGGAAAAGCTGCTAGGCCTATGGGCATGTTAAAAATAAATGAAGAAGAAAATATAGTAGATAGGGATTATGCTAGAATCAACGCCAAGGAAAATATAGAAAAAAATGCACGATACGATAAGGACAGATTTGACAAAAATAAGGCGAAAGTTATAACATATAACTTAGGTGATCACGTCTTGTTGAAAACTAGACGGAGATCGGTATGAATTAAAATCATTAGCAAACAATCGGACGTACAAATATTCTAAGTATTCTCAGTATCTTAGAGCGCTTCCAAGCAAGCAAGTGAATGAAGAATTCCAAAATGAAAAGGAGTTCCAGGATGGAAAAGAACTTCCGGGTGACACTGGTGAAGGTGCATCTGAGTCCCAAGGGGAAGACTGTCTCGCATTGGCGAGAAGTGTTATGATGAAGGTCATGATGGCCTAGTGTTTAGCAACTGTCTCGCAGGGACGAAGTGCTATGGTTAAGGTCATGGTGACCTGGTGTTTATAACTGTCTTGCAGGGACAAGAAGTTTCATAGCAAATGTTGTAGTAAGCTGATGTATAAATTTGTACAGCAATGTTTAACCAAAATTGCACAGAAAAACTAAGTGATGTAAGTTTTATTAATTCAAATAAAATGATGTAAATAATATGTCTTGAATTGGTAAATTAAATGGAAATTCTACACACGAGGACGTGTGGTTTTGTCAGGAAGGCCTTGTCGGCGCGCGGCTTCAAGCGAAGTACTGGCGTCTCATGGACGAGACGCAATACGGTACTTTAGCTTGTGCTTGCCTGCGCGAGGCATAAGAAATGGGTGCAAAGCATAGTAACAGGAATAGATCCGTTACTAGTGAGGTCTGATCTTTGGTCGCAATACGTGGAAGAAAGACCGTAGCAAGGAATTTGCTGCTTCTAGTGAGGAGCAGAAGTTGTACTATAAAAGAGGGCTCTGCCTTGACTGAGGGTTCAATCTGAATTGTGACACGATAACGATCAGAACTCGCTGTGCTTCAACACTTAAAGTGCTAACCAAAATTAATACAAAGAATCGTAATCCGACAAGCATATATATTGGCTGCTTCAACTGCAAGAGCATTCGCGCCGGAGCATCTATTGTAACAGTTCTCTTGCCTCTTGCATCGACACTTGATGAGCTACTTGGATGTGTTTAATTTGGCTATCACAAGAAAGATCCAATATTTGACAGCCATATAGCCAAATTGGGGTAATTATATGTCTATATATTGTCACCTTGTTGCTGAGGAACAACTTGCTTTTTGAGCCGAGCATCCAATAGTGTTTTGCTACAGCGGCCCTAATCCATGTTTTCAGCACTCTGATGTGAGCAGTGAAAACGAGCCGCCTGTCTAGGATGATCCCTAGATGTCTGGCTTGATTTGCCTGCTGGACTGGCACTTCATCTAGCATTATTGCTGGCGGTGTGTTCCTTTTCAGTGTGAAGCATACATTCGCACATTTCTTTTTATTGACGGCAATATTACAGCGTCTGGTCCACTCTTCAAACGGTGCTGCATACTCGTGTATGCCATCTGCTTCATCAGCAAACGTAGCCAGCATAATTTTTCTTGGCTGAATGTCCTGATCAGTGTTAGGCTGAGGCATATTCGAAGTGTACAGGGTGTAGAGCAATGGTCCCAATACACTTCCTTGAGGTACACCTGCTTTTATATCATATCTCGCAGATGTTGCCGTGAAGCACCGCACAAAAAATTTCCTGTTTGCGAGATATGATTTTAGAAGCAAGAATTAACGTACCGGCAGTGTGTTCTTCATTTTTGCTAGTAGTCCCAAATGCCACACGCGATCGAATGCTTCTTTGACATCTAGAAACAGAGCGTTGCAATATTTATTGTCCCACAAACTTGGAGGATTTGGTCAGCTACTCTATGCAATTGGTCAGTGGTACTGTTTTCTGTTCAAAATCCAAGCTGGTGGTCTGGAATTATTCCCTTCGTCTCGATGATTGTGACAATCCGGGCCGCAATTAAACTTTTAAACAGCTTCAAGATCGAAAGGAGAAGACTGATCGGCCTGTGGGACGCGGGATCTCTTTCGGGCTTTCCAGGCTTGTGAATCATTGATATGATTCCTAATTTCTACTGCGCTGGAAAGCATTGCAGCCCCACTATTGCATCTAAAATTAATGCTTTTAACGTTGCATTGCAGATCCTGTCATGGCCTCGCGCTCTCCCAGCATGCTGTCGTTCAATGATCAGAGCGCGCCTCCGGTTAAACCATTCTGATCTAAAATCAGCCAACGTTCATTTCAGCAAAGTCTGCGCTCTATTCCAAGCTGCCTTGTCTACTGAATGGCGGGATCTCATCCACCTGATACGCAGTCGTCTTTTCCGAAATCAACTGACGGATTTCTCCAGCAGCGGCTATTTTTTGCGACGGCTTTCCATAAAGATTTCTAGGAGATCGTCGATACCCATTTCCGTTCGAATTTTCACTTTTAGATCCATTGATTTCTGCAATAGCGACTGAAACAGCTCCAAATTCGTGTGTTTCGAGATAAGGCGCTCCAAAACTGGATACTCAATCGCCGCAGCATCGAGCGTTATAATATTTGCACGGACGCCCAGAGTGCCTCGAGTTATTGCAGAATCCAGGCAACTCGGAGACCCTCTTCTGCCATACGGAAATCTGGTTGCTCCTCCTGTGGCTAACGTTATTAGTTGTTAGATTCGATATTGCAATGCCTCTTGGATTATTTGTGCCAGCACCCCGTAACTAGTGCGTTGCATACCAGTCACCAGCAACTACAAATTTGTAACCATGACCATTAATGATATGGAAGAACTCGTCTGTCGTCCAGGTAAATCTTGGTGGACAGTAAATAGCACCAAAGTTAATAACACCAAGCACAGTGTTAATGGCTGCAGATGAGATCTGGACTCTTTCTGTAGTCACTGTCATTAGCGGGAAGTCACTTAATTAGATTTGATCAGGATTGCTGCTCCTTTTCTTCTAACATTGCCCGTGTTTTGGTCATGGGATGAGTATGTCTGAATGCCGTACATTTTTGGTGTATTGATGCCTCGGCAGTGAGTCTCGTTAAGCAAGAGTGCATCTATGCCATGTCGCTGCACAAAGCTTTGTAACTCTGGCAGCTTCGTGGAGACGCCATCAGCGTTCCACACAGCGATGCGTAGAGGCATCATTATGGCTTGAGTGCAGCAAGCGCCTGCAATAATTGCAAATGTTGCTGATGCTGCATTTGCCGCTGCGTGAGTAGCATGAGTAATAACCAAAAGAGGATAATTGGGATTCTCCTTCAAGAACACCAAAAACTGTTCGCGGACCCCGACCGAAAACTGACCTACACCACCTAAATAGTCGGAAAGATTAGAACCACCTCCGATACGCCTATCTACAGTAAGCACTACCCATACCTGGCATCATTAAAGAATGAGGTTGAACGACATCTGAAGGAATTGCTGCGAGACGGCATTATCAGACCTTCACGGTCACCGTACAATGCCCCCGTTTGGGTAGTCCCTAAGAAATCAGACGCGACAGGTAAAAAAAAATATAGATTTGTGGTCGACTATAGAAAGTTAAACACAGTAAATTCTTCTCAGTCTTAGATTAGATTTGAAAAGTGGTTTCCACCAGATACTTCTAAAGGCGGCGGACATAGAGAAGACAGCCTTTGCTGTTAACGGAAGGAAATACGAATTTACTCGCCGGTCATATTCCAGAGAGCACTAGATGACATACTAAGAAAACATATAGGGAAGATATGTTACGTCTATATTGACGACATAATAATCTTCAGCTCCTCCGAGCACAAATATACCCAACATATAAAAACGATATTCAACACACTAGCAGAAGCAAACATGATAGTTCAAAAAGACAAATGCGACTTCTTAAAAACAGAAGTCGACTTTCTGAGATTCACCATTTGTAAGGAGGGGATAAAAACCACAACAGAGAAGGTGAAAGCAATAAAAAATTTCCCAAACCCAGATAATCTCAAAGACCTCAGGTCTTTCCTCGGCCTCTCAGAGTACTATAGGCGATTTATTCGTGATTACGCGAAGTTAGCAAAACCGCTCACCACACTGCTTAGAGGAGAGAACGGGAGACTCTCCAAAAATATATCCAAAAGGGTAACTATGAAACGGGACAAGGAAGCAGTAAAAGCGATAAGCAATATTAAAAAAGGTTTCATATCACAAAACGTTATCCTCGCTTACCCCGACTTTATCAAAGAATTCCAACTAACAACTGATGCGTCAAACGTAGCTATAGGAGCAGTCTTGGAACAGGGTGGGAAACCAATAACATTTATATCCAGAACACTCACGAAGACCGAGGAGGCTTACGCAACCAACGAAAAAGAAATTTTGGCTATATTTTGGGCGCTTCAGAGCGTACGCATGTACCTCTACGGTAATTCGAGGGTAACGACGCGCTCTCGAGAAACCCCCCAAAAACACAATTTTATAACACATTAGGCAGAGAGCATAGACCTGGTGGCTCCGCACGAGGACTCATCCAAGTGTTGGATGTCCCCATCAACATTTTTAAAAATCAGGTACTCCTGGGCAACTTAGGGATGGACGATGACGAGTCAATAATACCGTTTCCCTCCTATACCAGGCACGTAATAAATAAAACCCATTTTTCCAAGGCCGACTTAATACAAATTCTTAAAGAAAAACTAGATACTAAAGTGATAAACGGCATATTTACAACAGAAAGTATAAAGAAAATAATTGAAGAAATCTACCCAGTCCATCTGACATATTTTAAAACTATGAATACCCAAACAAAGGTAACAGATGTAACATCGGAAACGAACAGAACGAAATCATAATTAACGAACACAAAAGGGCTCACAGGAACGCCACGGAAAACAAATCCCAAATCTTAATAAAAATTTCTCTTTCCCAAAATGCAACAAAAAATACAAACTATTACCGAGAATTTCGAAACGTGTAAAGTAGTTAAATACGACAGACACCCGAGCCGAATTCCAATACAGGCAACGCCAATCCCAAGCTACCCCAGACAGATAGTACACGTCGACATATATTAAACGGAAAGTAATCTCGTACTCACGACGTTAGACAAATTTTCAAAGTATGCCCAAGTATAGGATAATTAACTCAAAAACCCACTGCGGGAAATAATGATCGCGTACGGAATTCCAGAACTGGTAGTTAGGGACAACGGAAAGTCTCTCAATGCAAGGGCAATTAAATCCCTATTAGAAGAACAGATGAAAGCAAAAATTTATATAACGCCGCCATATATGTCGACTAGCAACGGACAAGTCGAACGGTTTCACTCAACCCTTTGCGAAATTATGAGTAGCCTAAAAAAAGATATAGGGGAAATAAGCTTCAATGAACTAATCCTAAAAGCGGTAGAGGCCTACGAGTCAATACACTCAACTACAAAAAAAAAGCCAATAGAAATCTTCTTTGCGCACCAAAAAACAAGCGACCCACAAAAATTAGCAGATGAAAGGGCAAAAATTATTGATAGAATAACAATAAAACAAAGTAAAGATAAAGGGTACCATAATAGAAAAAAAGACGTATTAGAAAATATAACACGGGAGAAGTAATGCATGTAAAAATTAATAGAAGGTTAGGATCGAAATTATCGCCTAGGTATAAAAAAGAAATAGTTTCCGAGGACAAAAACACAACAGTAATTACTCAAACCGGAAGAACCATCCATAAAAGCTACTTAAAAAATGTACAGAGAGATCCTTATTACATCCGAGGACGTCTGCATTTAATGGGGGAGGAGTTAACTTAGTTGGCATAAGTATATTAGGACATAAGATCTAGGTTAATTAAGCTAAGCCCAAAAGTATGTAACGCGGGATAAACAACCCTTGGACGGGTCAACGAACGGGTGTCAACGCACCCAACGCGCTCAACGGAGGCATTAGGCGACGCGATTACCGTAAACACGGAACGACGGTACCATCGCCTGATATAGCGTAGCAACGAAGCCAACGAATGAGGCTGCGCCGACGCTGACGAGACGCTGTAACTAGAATTAGTCAGTCCTAAAATAGCACGAAAGCAGAGCAGACGCTCTTTGTAAATAAATGAAATATTAACTTATATATATACATATTAAATATATTTTTGAATAGGGTGATCAAAATACTGAACTGTAAACAGAATACGGATCAAAACACAGAATATGCGAGGGTTAGCCAACGGCAGAAAACAAAGTATATTTTTCTGTATCTTGCTTACGTTTTTGCATTTGATTTGTCTTTTCGTTTTGACTTTGTTCTACCGAGCTTAAGTCGGCGCAAAGTTTTCAATTTTATTTCCATCGATCACAACGACTTTCAAATATGTACTGTGCGAGTAAAAACAAGCTTGGGCGATATTGACTTTGAAGCGGTATATTGCAACCCCACCCAAAATATTCACGAATAACACTACTGGTGACTGGAATGCTCGGCCCTGGATTTGGGGAGATTCCAGTACGCATTTACGTGGCAATAGGCTATCCGCATGTTTAGCCTCTCGCAGGAAAAAGATTCTTGCCACTGGCTCGCCCACTAGATATCCTTATGGAAGAAGAGAGATACCTTCGTGTATTGACTTTGCGTTATACCAAAGCATTCCGGATGGGATGCTTGCTGTTAGCGACTCCTGGGACCTTCATAGTGATCACCTTGCCCTCATAATTAAATTAGATGCCACAGGAATGACTACACTGCCTAAGACACGTCTTGTGCGACTAATTGTTAATATCGATTTATTTAAATCAAAGTTAAATTATGAATTCCAACTAAACATGGAAATAAAAAATGGAGAGGAGATAGAAGATGCTCTGGATTTCTTAACTTTTAAAATAAGCGCGGCTGCGGCACAGGCCAACACCCAAGGGACAATGTTTAAAAGCTGTTACTATGAAAGTACTGAGATCAAACAATTAGTAAAAGTTAAAAGACAACAAAGACGGCGTTATATTCGTACACACCACATAGAAGACAAGGTTGCTTGGCAAGAAACCAGCCTTATTCTAAAGGCAGCCTTACGACTTCAGATGACGACGTTCTTTGAACACAAGCTTAGTAACATGGACTATTCTAAGTATTCAGGATTTTCAAGCAAAAGAAAAAGCAGCCACTAAGAATAACCCCCATTCTAAATGCTCGTGGGGATTATTATAGGTCGGATGAAGAGCAGGCATCAACCTTTGCTGATCATCTGGAAACTCGCTTCCAACCATACCAGATAGCTAATCTCACAGAAGTTGATGAGACTGCCAGGGAGCTGGAGACTCCGCTACAGATGAACTTACACATCAAACCGATCCGAATTAAAGAGGTCAGAAATATTATAAAGACACTGCCCAGAAACAAGGCGCCGGGGCAAGATGGGATCCGCTATGCCATCCTAAAGCTTCTCCCAAAGAAAGCTCTGCTTTTTAATATTTAATGCAATTTTAAGAGTCCAGCACTTCCCAACCCAATGGAAACACGCTAACATTTTGATGATTGCTAAACCAGGAAAGCCAGAAGATGACCATGAGTCTTATCGACCGATAAGCCTATTACCTTCTCTTTCTTAGGTGTGGGAGAAACTATTGATGGCCAGAATCAGTAGCCTGGATAGTTTTAATGCAGTTCCCGACCACCAGTTTGGGTTCAAAAGCGGACATGGTACGGTTGAACAAGTACATCGGGTAGTAAACTACGTACTCAAGGCATATGATGATGGGATGTACTGCAATAGCGTCTTTGTTGACGTCAAACAAGCATTTGATAGAGTATGGCATACAGGACTGTTAACAAAAATAAAAAGACTCCTGCCTGCGCCCTATTACTTACTGCTCTGCTCTTACCTAAAAAACAAAACGTTTGATGTGACGGTTAGGGCAACAACATCAGCCTCACGCGTTGCTAAAGCCAGAGTTCCACAAGGAAGTGTGCTTGGACCGCTCCTGTACTCAATTTACACTTCAGACATTCCGGCCCCAGATGAGGCGATACGCAATACGCCAAACAAATATTTACTTGCCTCATATGTGGGTGACGTATGTTACTTTTACTCGTCGTCGAGTGTAACTGAGCCTGATAATGGAGTACAGGAGTACCTTCATCTTTTAGAAAATTGGGCCTGTAGTTGGAACATCAGACTGAATGAAGAAAAATGTACAAACGTCTGTTACACCCTTTGTGACATCCGCCAACAGTATACCTAAACGGCACGGAGCTCCAAGTAAAAACCCAAGCCAAATACTTAGGAATCACACTAGATAAACGACTTACATTTAAGCCCCATTTAATTAATATCGTCAAAGTGTGCAACCTTAAAATAAAAAAACTTAACTGGCTAATAAACAGCTCTAGTCGGCTCCCGATTAGGTGGCCGCCAAATCAAACCGAAAAAAAAATCAAAATCTGCAAAATAAGGCCCTTAGACGCACTACAGGCTGTCCCTGGTACGTTAGCGGGCAGACCCTCCATCGCGACCTCGACCTGGAGCCTGTAGAGTCCCAAATTAACAGGCATACTAGTGTCGATCCGAACGATAGATTAAATGCTCACTCCAACAGACTAGCAAAGCCACTAGCGACAGCCAGAACCATACGCCGCCGTAAGAAGAGGCAGTACCTCTCATTGCTGTAAATTCACTATTAACTAACATTAACTATTAACTATTACTTTTAGTCTTATTTTCACTTTTACTTTTACTATAATATTATAGTTGCTTGGCGAAGTACTTTAAGTTTGTACAAAGCATTGTGATAGTTATAAGAAATTCTATGCTTAATAATAAAATAAGGAGAAACAGAAAAAAAAAAAAAAAAAAAAATTTCATCGATCCACCCTTTAATTCATCTCTAGTTGTATGAATGCTCTTTGATATGATCTTTGAAACATTTTTTTAGGGTTCACTAATCTGACTATCATTTCAACAGAATTTACTTCAGATGAAAGATTTCCATTAATGGAGCAATTGGAAATTTCTTCCTTCATAAAATTTTTCATCGCTTGAACAACAATTTAAAGTTTTTGACAACTTCGAATTTTTCGGACGATTTTATGACTTTGAATCCACGAGACAGTACTTCTCGACCAATAATTAAATCATTCTTCTTAATTTTCTGATTTTTTTTACTTAATGAGTGCGCTGGACTACTTCTCTCTCTTTTCGTAGCTACACATTCGTCAGACGGCAGTGAGTCTTCTTAACCCATAAACTTGCTTTCAATACATTACTTATTTTTTCCAGCGGCTGAATTGTTGACCCATCTATTTTCTTTGTATGGACTTAAGACTTGAAATACGTTTGCATTACCTAAAAAACTATTATAATTTTCAAAGCAATTGCGAGCATCTCTAGAGATAAATAAGGAAATTTATACAACAGGCTAAAAATGTTTAAAACTTTGGTATGAGAAACATATTAAGTTACAATTAAAATTGCCTGATCTTCACCATAAAATACTATATAAAATTCAATTTTTTCTAAAGCTTAATGCACAAGGCTATATTTAATAATAAAAAAACAATTTTATAGAAATTCATGCATATTCAGACGCAGATAAATACACTATAGCGAATTTTTAACTAATTTAGCTATAATTTTTTCTTCTTTAACTTTTCGTTTAAGGTCTTTTTGAGTTCGCTTATCTTCCTTCAATTTTTTTTCAAACATTTCTTTAAAACGTTCATCTCGGAGGTCCATTTTAAATCCAAAGCTCCTACGAACTTCCTCTATAAGTTGCTCTTTACGCTGTATTGCAGCTTGTGTAGTTGATTTACGCTTTTCTATCTTTTCCTTTAAGTCATCTTTCCACTGTTCCAATTTAGCAAGTTTTCCAATGATGACATATTCACGATCTTTTATAGCTACAAGATTGTGATTTTTTGCGGCGTGGAGCTCTTTGAATGTCTTATAGAGAACGTTGGGTTGCATAATGCTTTCCCGACAATCAAAGTTTGGTGGAAAGCAAATTTTTGGATCAACGTTACTAAATGATCCAAGTCGTCCAAACAAACTTCTATTATATTTTTCAGTTACATGTATCCATGATTGTGGTTCACTATACGTTCTTGATTGAAGCAAATTTCTGTGTTGTTGTCGTAATCCTGATTTGTTTTGAATAGATGCCTCTTCATTATTAGATATTGCGGAAGATTCTGTTTTGACAAGAGCACCATAGTTTCTTACACGTTTTGTCCAAACTTCCAAGGAATTTATTCGTAAGTTCATTTTAATTTTAATTTTATGAAAAATCTAAAATTACTTTGTTTCCTCGCGAGTTCGTGTATGTACTATCTTATATCGATAAATTTCTACTTTAGCTATTATCGATGATGCGATGCTTTTTAAAATTTTATTTCATAATTTTGAATTTTTAATTTTTGAAATATTAACTACTTCATATGTATATACTATTTAAATTGCAAACATACAACTTTTTTTCTTTTATTCTTACGAAAATAATATTTATATATTTGTTTATAATGTAATTACCTCACTAACTAACTTACTTAACCTACTAATAATCTTAAAAAACATTTTAATTGTTTAATAAATTTTTTTTATTGTTAAACATATATTCCGCTTTTATATATTCCTAACGTTAATCAAACTACATTAAAACATAGTAATATTAATCTTATTAAAATATTGGAGCCACAAGTCAAGAGTATTTTTACCATTTTTCCTAAAAAATTTGAAAAGGAGAACAAAATGCAAAATGTATTTTCATTAGTTAAGCTTGTTCACATAGATTCTTTTATTTTATTATAACAAAATAAATAAATTAATATATTGTAATGTAATCAGTTGCAGGTTTATTATAAATATCGAATTACGATATTATCGAGCAAAAAAAATTTTACAAATCGCATTTGTTATCTTGACGCAAATAAGGCGGCAAATATGTTTTGTAAGTCGTTCTACTAAGGTACTTTAAACACACACTAATTACACCTTAAAGGAAATTATTAGTTAATATGACTGAAACAATGATTGGCCGAATTCACTCAGTGTACTGCAAAGACTTTGTGTAAGTATTTACAATATATTGCAAAGATATGCTTGTTTAAATAACTCGTAACTATAATTAGTGCCTTTGATATCTAATTTAACAATTCCTCACAATATTGATAAATTTAATGATTAGTTTTAAATTTACTCCATAAGACCATATTGAATTTTTAATAAATTATTTAATGATTTTTAAAAATAAATAAAATAAAAATTAAATTTGTATAAATATCATACATTGATTATTCACAATGTAAATAGAATTCTATATTTAATTTGCTTCATTTTATGGATACAGTAGAATCCGGTTATAGCGACTTTCAAGGGACCGGCGATTTTACGTCGTTATACCCGGAAGACGCACTAACCGAAAGGAGCAAAAAAAAATTTTTTTTTTTTTTTTTTTTATGGTTGCCATGTTCATAATAGGTTTAAAAATAAAACAAATTAATTTTTTAATCAAAACAAGAAATTTAATAAATTTAATTCAATAACATGGGTTTTTCATAATAAGTCGTATGAATGAATGAGCATTTTGCACATTGGCGAATTTACGCATTCAGTTTTACTTGGAAAAAAGCAGAAGAAACTAAAAATATAACGGGACATCATATGGAATAGGCTACTGCTTAAATTTTTTGGCATTATTTCGCTGTAGTTTTTTTTCGGCACGTCGCAATATCCGGTTGATTTGTGAAAAATCTCGTCGGTATAAGCGGTTTGTCGCTAAAAGCGGAAACGTACTAAGCGGAGGGCCTTTCATATAAGTTTGTATGGGGACCAACCAAGCCATCGAGTTTTAGTCGCAATAACCGGACGGACGCTATAAGCAGAGTCGTTTTAAACGGATTCTACTGTATTTTATATTTATAATAATAATAATAATTAAATTATAACCAAAATGTAGATTCTCATGTTAAAGAAAGTCTCTTAACATTATATAATATAATACATATTATATTATATTATATTAAGAAACTTTCTTAAACATGAGAATCTTCATTATGGTTATAATTTAATTCTTCCAGTCCAACTCATTAAATTAAAATCGGCTATTAGTCCATCGTATATCACATGAATTTTTTAAAATCTTCGAGAGAACTAAAAACATTAAAAAAATTTTACAAAAACACTAATGCTATACCCAAAATGCGATTAAAATTGTAGTGATAACATGAATTAACATAATAAAGTATACACAGTCAAACAATTGTTTGCAAAATGAAAAAACGCATGAAATTTCGTAATAATTGACTTATTTTGTACAAGTTTATTAACTAAAATAACAAATTTTTTTGGATATGTTTTTACAAAACTATACTATAAAAAATTCTTAAAAGTCTTAGGAAATAATAAAATTTAATTAAAAACTAGATTTCTTAAATTTTTAGTCTGTCAACCAATTGTTTGCAAATTGTATACACAAACCGAAAACGGGTTACGAAAGGATCAACTACTAAATTACTTGGAACTTCCTCTTCTGTGTGTTTGTTTATTGTCTTGTGCCTTGATTTCATTCAAAGCCAATGGTTGGACATGGGCACTACTGTACAGTTTTGGGTTTTGCCACATTTATATTCTACAGTAGGGATTTTGCCGAGCTATTTTGAATGAATATTTGTGCTTCAGAAGTACAGTTTTCACGTTCTGGGCCAATTGTCTTAAGCTGATTTGTGGGCATTCAAAAACAGAGAATTCTCATCTTATCTTTTCTACTTTACTTAGCCGGTCGTACTCTAGAATGGCTTAATTCTAGTCGATTTTCTTTGTTTGACCGTGTCAAAAAATTTTAAATTGTCTGCAACTTAATATTGAACATTTCGTATAGTTCTTTAGAAGTTTTACCTTTGCTACGGTTAAATAAACGAACGATCTTACAGATGCGAACATGTCCAACCATTGCTTTTGAAGTTTTTTAGGTAAATAACTTCGACGGAACAAGGCGAAATACGAAATTTCATGCGTTTTTTCATTTTACAAACAACTGTTTGACAAACTGTATATATTTTATATTTAATTTAAATATTATATATACTTATATATATATATATATGAATTTACCAAAAAATATTTTAGCGCTTACGATGAAATTACATACTACACTCAAAAATATTTGAACGTTTTAACTGGACCAAACGGAACAGGAAAGTCCACAATAATATCTGCAATTATATTGGGTCTAGGAGGAGAGCCAGAGCTGCTGAATCGCTCTTCTAGCATATCCGATTATATAAAAAGTGATAAAATTTCTGCTACAATAATTGTAAAAATATTTGGAAGAGATACAAATGTCAAAGAATCTTTCAAACGAGAAATAAAAGGCCACGAATCTCGATTTTTTGTTAATAGCAAGGAAACATCAAAAACAAAATATCTGGCTTTAATTCAAACCTATCATATCCAAGTTAAAAATTTGTGCCAATTCATACCACAGGACCGTGTCAAGGTAAGTAATTCAGAAAAAAATTTCATACACTTGCAATTACTATAACAGTAAATCCATTTAAATATTTTTATAGAAACTAAGTGCTTATATAAGATAATTTGGACAATTATTTTGCAACGTTTCCTTTTTGTTTTGTGCTGTGTAGTTCAATTATAATTTGTTCTTATTACATAATTAACCAAAGAGCATTGATTAGAGATGAATTAAGGAAACGCGTTGACTTAAGCTCGGTATGGAATTGGAACAGGCAAATGAAAACAAAGACAATCGTTGTTGTCGGGCGCAAAGTCAACTGTGTTGGTATTTTGTCTCCTTCTAACTTAGGCAGTTTGTCACTTGACCGATATTTTGTCTTCTTTCAAGAAGAATGGGTAAAGCAAGGGTTCGTTTACAATTTTCTACCTAATGCCAGTGCCGGCAATGTGCACACTTATGTTTTTCCTTCCTATTGCTACACAGCCTATTTGTTAGTATGCGAGCTCAAGAAATATTAAGCAATACAATCTTTGATACAAGTGCTAAGCAGACACTTGCCAGACTTTTACTTAATTATTCCCTAAATAAATAAGTTGCAATATAAAGTAGTCAATAATTGTTCAAGATCATATTTGGCTTCGTGAATGAATTTGCTAGTCTCACAAATTTTCACAAATTGTCGATTTGCCACAGCTGCAAGAACTTCTTCGTCAGACTCTGATTCTAACACCAATACATAAAGCTCCTATAATACGAGCGCCTAATGGTTTTGTGTGTGCGACTCGCAGACGAAAAGTTGCTGGCATAACTTTGACAAAATTTTACTTCAATTTTACTTCAATTCAATTTTTCTAGTCATATTTGGCCTGCCGCTGATCTTCACACTATTGCACTTGCGTGTATGACACAGCGGCGTATTTGCTAGTATTAGTGCTTCCCAAATTTTGATTTTTGTCTTTCGAGGCTAAACTTACATTTTACTCAAGTGCGGCAACTATTGAAAATAAGTATGTGCTAAACTACACCCTGTACATACTTTTGATAGTGCACAGCATTAATTTCACGACCTTTAGAAAATTGAATAAACAGTGGATGCTTTTTATGCATTATAAACTTATGTATTCAAAGGTGATTGCTCTTATTTTAAGTCGCAATAATGTAAGTTTAGCCTCGAAAGACAAAAATCAAAATTTGGGAAGCACTAATACTAGCAAATACGCCGCTGTGTCATACACGCAAGTGCAATAGTGTGAAGATCAGCGGCAGGCCAAATATGACTAGAAAAATTGAATTGAAGAATTGAAGTAAAATTTTGTCAAAGTTATGCCAGGCAAAGAACTTTTCGTCTGCGAGTCGCACACACACAACCATTAGGCGCTCGTATTATAGGAGCTTTATGCATTGGTGTTAGAATCAGAGTCTGACGAAGAAGTTCTTGCAGCTGTGGCAAATCGACAATTTGTGAAAATTTGTGAGACTAGCAAATTCATTCATGAGGCCAAATATGATCTTGAACAATTATTGACTACTTTATATTGCAACTTATTTATTTAGGGAATAATTAAGTAAAAGTCTGGCAAGTGTCTGCTTAGCACTTGTATCAAAGATTGTATTGCTTAATATTTCTTGAGCTCGCATACTAACAAATAGGCTGTGTAGCAATAGGAAGGAAAAACATAAGTGTGCACATTGCCGGCACTGGCATTAGGTAGAAAATTGTAAACGAACCCTTGCTTTACCCATTCTTCTTGAAAGAAGACAAAATATCGGTCAAGTGACAAACTGCCTAAGTTAGAAGGAGACAAAATACCAACACAGTTGACTTTGCGC
>JAWNNX010000592.1:0-133835 GCA_035044505.1 Zaprionus lineosus | reverse complement strand
TCCAAATAGGAAAACGATTTCTTGCTGTAGAGTAGTTTCGTTTCACAACCATCTTCCATGGGCCAATGGACTGGTGGAGGCGTTCTACAGACAACGTTTTACACTTAAATGAAAGTTATACGACCTATCAGCATATATTACCATAAAGCCGGGCGAAAAATCTCATAAGTTAAGCACTGATTTACATTCCTTATCTTGTACTTTGAACTGCAGTTGTAAACCATCTCTCCAGCTCCTCGAAAATGTTTGAGCCCCTTTTATTACGTTATTAAACTGGACACTAATCACTGGAACAAGTTAAAATCACTGTCATTAGTATTGACTGTGTTAGTTTATGGGTGTCCGATTCTCTAAGACTGTCGTTTTATCTGTAGCTAAGTTTCCAAATAGGAAAACGATTTCTTGTTGTAGAGAAGTTTCGTTTCACAACCATCTTCCATGGGCCAAAGGACTGGTGGAGGCGTTCTACAGACAACGTTTTACACATAAATGAAAATTATACGACCTAACAGCATATATTACCATAAAAACTGGCGAAAAATCTCATAAGTTAAGCACTGATTTACATTCCTTATCCTGTACTTTAAACTGCAGGTGTAAACCATCTCTCCAGCTCCTCGAAAATGTTTGAGCCCCTTTTATTATGTTATTAAACTGGACACTAATCACTGGAACAAGTTAAAATCACTGTCATTAGTATTGACTGTGTTAGTTTATGGGTTTCCGATTCTCTAAGAGTGTCGTTGTATCTGTAGCTAAGTTTCCAAATAGGAAAACGATTTCTTGTTGTAGAGAAGTTTCGTTTCACAACCATCTTCCATGGGCCAAAGGACTGGTGGAGGCGTTCTATAGACAACGTTTATACACATAAATGAAAATTATACGACCTAACAGCATATATTACCATAAAAACTGGCGAAAAATCTTCATAAGTTAAGCACTGATTTACATTCCTTATCCTGTACTTTGAACTGCAGGTGTAAACCATCTCTCCAGCTCCTCGAAAATGTTTGAGCCCCTTTTATTACGTTATTAAACTGGACACTAATTACTGGAACAAGTTAAAATCACTGTCATTAGTATTGACTGTGTTAGTTTATGGGTTTCCGATTCTCTAAGACTGTCGTTTTATCTGTAGCTAAGTTCCCAAATAGGAAAACGATTTCTTGTTGTAGAGAAGTTTCGTTTCACCACCATCTTCCAAGGGCCAAAGGACTGGTGGAGGCGTTCTACAGACAACGTTTTACACTTAAATGAAAGTTATACGACCTATCAGCATATATTACCATAAAAACTGGCGAAATATCTCATAAGGTAAGCAGTCATTAGTATTGACAGTGTTATGTTAAGGGTTCCCGCTTCTTCTTTATTACACCGCGAAGTTGCATGTCACAACCATCTTCCATGAGCCAAAGGACTGGCGGAGGTTTTGTATAGACTTCGATTTACATATAAATGAAAATAATATAACCTTTCAGCATATATAACCAAAAAACTGGCGAAAAAACTCATAAGTTAGTCACTGATTTACATTCCTTATCTTCTGCTTTGAACTGCATGTGTAAAACAACTCTCCAGCTGCTCGAAAATGTTTGAGTCACTTTTATTACGTTTTATTACTGGACACTAATGACTGGTACTAGTGAAAATCACTGTCATTAGTTTTGACTGTGTTAGGTTATGGGTTTCCGATTCTCTAAGAGTGTCGTTGTATCTGTAGCTAAGTTTCCAAATAGGGAAACGATTTCTTGTTGTAGAGAAGTTTCGTTTCACAACCATCTTCCATGGGCCAAAGGACTGGTGGAGGCGTTCTACAGACAACGTTTTACACATAAATGAAAATTATACGACCTAACAGCATATATTACCATAAAAACTGGCCAAAAATTTCATAAGTTATGCACTGATTTACATTCCTTATCCTGTACTTTAAACTGCAGGTGTAAACCATCTCTCCAGCTCCTCGAAAATGTTTGAGCCCCTTTTATTATGTTATTAAACTGGACACTAATCACTGGAACAAGTTAAAATCACTGTCATTAGTATTGACTGTGTTAGTTTATGGGTTTCCGATTCTCTAAGAGTGTTGTTGTATCTGAAGCTAAGTTTCCAAATAGGAAAACGATTTCTTGCTGTAGAGAAGTATCGTTTCACAACCATCTTCCATGGGCCAATGAACTGGTGGAGGCGTTCTATAGACAACGTTTTACACATAAATGAAAATTATACGACCTAACAGCATATATTACCATCAAAACTGGCGAAAAAACTCATAAGTTAAGCACTGATTTACATTCCTTATCCTGTACTTCGAACTGCAGGTGTAAACAATCTATCCAGCTCCTCGAAAATGTTTCAGCCACTTCTATAACGTTATATTACTGGACACTAATCACTGGTACAAGTGAAAACCACTGTCAATAGTATTGATTTTGTTAGCTTAAGGGTTTCCGATTCTTTAAGAGTGTCGTGGTATCTATAGCTAAGTTCCCAAATAGGGAATCAATTTCATGTTGTGGAGAAGTTTCGTTTCATAACCTTCTTCCATGGGCTAAAGGACTGGTGGAACCTTTCAATGGACAACGTTTTGCACAAAAATGAAAATAATATGACCTAACAGCTTATATAACCATAACATCTGACGAATACACTCTTAAGTAAGCATTGATTTACGTACCGTATCCGGTTTTATATAGACTACGCAGAGACCACTCATCTACAGACATAAAAATGTAGTTGTTGTAAACGACAACGTTTTGAACATGTAGTAAATGAGGTTGATAGGTCTCAAAACTTGTGAGTTTGAGTGCTTTTGTCATTTGTCTTTACCGCACTACTGAATGCTGACCGACAGCTTGAGTAACCGAAGTAGACGAAGTTAGCACATTCATGTATACAAATATTACTGAATATCACACATATTTTGTCCATCAAGAACAATTGTAGAAGCAGATCTTTCAAGATAGATCCAATGCAAATAATAACTAAATTTAATACAACTTAAGTTATTTATGCGAACATTTCAGCAATAAATTTAAGCATATAGCTTCGCCAAATTATTCGAATATTATATTTTGCGAAAATAGCGAATTAATTAAATTTTTGTTAGTATTTTATTTACCCTAAATATATTCGTTACAAATGTGTTACGTCCTCTAGTGACCATCGATCAACAAGAATTAATAAATCAGACAGATACAACTTATTCATTCAGATGCCTCTGCCTGTCTGATCGCTTAATAATTAGCATAGCGAGGCCAAAGCAAGCAAAAGCGATACCTTCATATTCTTGGGCTACCCTTTAAACAAGAGAAGGTTAAGGGAAATGATAGATCAGGGCATGCGTATGTCACATGCAGTGCCAATTTAATAAGTTTTTGTGTATTGCTCTATCGCAAGGGTATCATACGATAGCGCTGTCGATTTTCAAGGGCCGCAAAAGTAACAAATCTCTTTCAAATCGCATCAAAGATCATTTTTCGGCAGTGGGCCACAAATACCATTGCTCGCCATTGCACAAATACCATTGCTGTCACAGGCCAGACACAAACTGCCTTGTTGCAAAACTTCATACAAAATCAAAACAAAACGACTAAGAATTATACAATGCTTATGACAGAGTGCGATAGGGAATGCTTTTTCCTTTTTTGTCTCTTTATTTGTATAGTCGAGCTAAGTAAGCGGTAATGTCCGACAAATCAACATTGCGCTCAGTACTGAATGAGTTTTTACTCATATGAGTTCGTCCAATTGCGCTTGAACATTTTCACCCATAAATCCTCTATTTTATTTTTTTAACAGGTCGAACATGTCCATTTTCATGTCTATGGGTAAGTTGTCTCTGCAGCTGTGACCTTACCGAAAATTTCAATAAATCTATTCAAAAGACAAGAAATATTCATTAAATCCAATCAAAAAAAATATAGAACAGTCGACTATTTTTAATCAATAGCCACAATTCGTTACGATAAATCATTCTTGAAAATGATGATTATTTCATTCAAAATAACGTCTTCTTGTACATTAAAAGCGATGCAGATTTGGAAATCATTAAAAAAGGTCATTAAGAAGCTATTAATACCTCCCATACTTAAGTTACTCGCAGCCTTTTTCTTACTAAATATCGTAAACTCCTACGCCGAATTCAAATTATTCAAATAAAATCATTATTATCCAAAAATTCAGTTGTTAATTCAAAAAATATTCAACGAGTGCCATGTATACAATTTAGGCAAAACAGAACATAGCAACACAAAAATGCACTTAAAGATTGCACCCAAACTTGATCATTGTCGTGATAAATTCATGGTAAATATTTACTCATCCGAAGGAAAACATTATGATAGTTGCATTGACATTTATTCAAAGTTTGCCTCCCTTGAACAAATAAAAACAAAAGACAATACCTTACATTTACAATCACAAAACTAAGCATGGTACTACTGGACAAACTTCATGCTAGGCAACTAATATTAAACACCCAACTGAATAAGGAAAATAAAATGGATGAAATAAACACTAATACGAGGTAGAAACCAGATACAGAAAGGGTCCGTTACAAAAAGGAAAATTAGAAACCCATTTAAGGCAAATAAGAATGTAGAACAAATAGATACTGACCACTATAAAATAATACACAGAAATAGAATCACAAACTATTATAAAACACAATTTAAAAAACGAAAGAAATCTAATCAAGTCCCGATTTTGCAGGTCGCTGGAGCAAGTGATAACATCACTCTTGCTAATCACCACATGCCATACCCAACAAATTCAAATAATCAACATCGACACTGATCAAGGTTACCTTCTATTTACAACCGAGACAACTTACCTATACACATGAAAATGGACATGTTCGCCCTGTTAACCAAAAATCTCGTGTGCAGTCTTCAGCACATTCATTCTTCAAAGCAAATTTGCAAAGGCAATTTAAGAATTCTTCTGGCTTGTTTTGAGTGAGAAGTTGGCTAAAACGAAAATGTTACTCGGTTTTGAGCAACAATGGCTCGTGGCGAGCTACGCCGAAGGACTCAACACGTACCGAGTGACAGAAAATGGGAATCAAAAGCCAAAGACGAAGACGAAAGAGGAAAAACATATATTCCTTTCCTAATCGCACGTAGGCATACAGTTAATTCATTTTTGGTAATTGTTCTTCGCTTTGTTTTGGTTTTAACTGAAGCTCTCCAACGGCGCATCTAAAGACTAACTGATGCCACAGACAATAATGTAACTTTTACATCGTTGATGCGAGCATTGGTATGTGTGGCCCACGGATAAAAAAATGATTTTTGAAGCGAGCTAAAAAAGATTTGCCATTCTTCGTGGCCCCTGAAAAACGACCGCACAATCGTATGATACCCTAGGGACAGAGCAATGCATGTAAACAAATTAATGTTCTGGTCTATCATTTCCCTTGACATTACATCTTTAAAAGGAATCCCAAGAACATAATAGAAATCGATATTGCTTTTTTGGTTTCGTTTCGCTAAATTTTATGCCGTCTGCAAGGCAGAGGAAACTGAATGTTTGAATTGTATCTAAGCTGATTGAGGGGTAATTAAGGAGAAATAAATATTATATTTTTTACTCATAAATATTTCAGTTAATAATATTAATATTAATAACTTTAATAAAATATGGTTTATAATTTTTATTTTTAGAAATTAATGTATATTTTGTAAATCAAGAGTCATTTTGGTATAGGTCCGGGTATTATTAAAAATTCTTTCTTTTCAAAGGCATCGAGACAAAATATTTAAGGTTGTGGTTCGCACCAAATAGAAAATCAAAATCAAGGCAGTTGCCTGGCACATACTTATTTGAATTCCAATGCTAGTATCTAATTGCTCGTAGGACATGAGCAATGCCTATTAGTGTGTGTCCATAATGACAACATATGTTTATGTCGAATTACGATCCAAACCTTGATTTTGTCTTTGATACGGTAAGTGAGTTCTGCTCATTACCGGGTCGCAATCTAGATTGACCTCTCACCAAATGTCGAGCACCATTTGATGTCACCAGTTCTACTTTTCACTCAAAGTAGTCAGTCTCTGTCCCTATCCTGTTTCTACTTCTTGCGACCCATGATAAGACCTCACTAGTAACGGATCAATTTATTTTACCATGCATGCATATTTGCACCCTTTTCTTATGCCTCGCGCAGGCAAGCACAAGCCAAAATACCGTATTGTGTCTCGTCCGTGTGACGCCAATACTTTGCTTGTCGCCGCGCGCCGCAGCACCCTTTTCTTATGTCTCGCGCAGGCAAGCACAAGCCAAAGTACCGTTTTGTAGTCTCGTCCATGTGACGCTAGTACCTTGCTTGTCGCCGCACGCCGACACGGCCTTCCTGACAAAACCACAGGTCCTCGTGTGTTGAATTACCACTTAACCAAACCAATCAAAAAATATAATTCTTTTTTCTTTTCTTTTTTTTAAACTTAAATCAAAATCATTTTCAACTTCAAACATTTAATTATTTACATAATTTAGTTTTCTAGTGCAATTTAACTTCAACATTGCCGTGCAAACTTACTTACCACGATCCTTTCCATAACACTTCTCGTCCCTGCGAGATAGCTGTTATTCACCAGGAACACCTGACCTTTACCGAAACACTTTTTGTCCCTGCGAGATAGATGTTATTTACCAGGTCGCCATGACCTTTACCAAAACACTTCTCGTCCCTGCGAGACAGTTTTTATTTACCGGGTCTACCTGACCTTTATCAAATCATTTCTTATCCCTGCGAGATAGCTGTTATTCACCAGGAACACCTGACCTTTACCGAAACACTTTTTGTCCCTGCGAGATAGATGTTACTTACCAGGTCGCCATGACCTTTACCAAAACACTTCTCGTCCCTGCGAGACAGTTTTTATTTACCGGATCTACCTGACCTTTATCAAATCATTTCTTATCCCTGCGAGATAGCTGTTATTTACCAGGTCTACCTGACCTTTATCAAATCACTTCTCGTCCCTGCGAGATATCTGTTATTTTCCGGTCCATTCTTCTCCATGGGATACAATTGCACATGCACTAGTGCCGCCTAGATGCTCTTTTGCCTCTTGCACCTCATCATCACTCGGAAATTCTTCATTCAATTCGTTAATAACTTGTTTGTTAGGAAGCGCTCTTAGATACTCATGAGCATATTTATATGTCCGCTTATTAACTAACGATTTTAACACATACCGACCTCCGTTTAATATTTTGATCACTTGAAACGGGCCCTTAAACTTAGGGTCATGTTTTGTCTGGTGGCGTTCTGCAGCTCTCAATAATACGTGATCATTTACGTTATGTCTAATAACTTTTGTCTTATTTTTGTCAACTTTGTCCTTATCATATTGTGCATTATTTTCCATATTTTCTTTAGCCTTACTTCTAGCATAATCTCTATCCACTATATTTTCTTCCTCATCTATTTGAGACATGCCAATAGGCCTAACCGCTTTTCCTATTAATAGCTCTAAAGCACTACATTTTGTAACTCTATTTGTAGAGTAATTTAAAGCTAACTGAATATCTTGCAATGCATCCTGCCAAGAACGTTCACTGGTTTCTACGGCCGTTAGCATAGTTTTTATTGTGCTCATGGCACGTTCGACCTGTCCATTGGCTCGACTGGCGCCTGTGCATATTAAATGCAGGTTAATTTTATTTGTTGCGCAAAATTCGCGAAATTGGTCACTGGCAAAACTTCTACCTTGATCAGCGATGATACGACTGGGAACTGCAAAGAAAGATATACCTGACTTTACAGCTTTAATACACTTTTCTGAATATTTATATAAGAGTGTGATACAGGTGAACAAACTTAGTGAATGCATCAATTTGAACGATAATATATTCCTTCAATTGATTCTTCCCACTGAGCCTGCCACTTATATCCACGTGGATAGTATGCCAAGGTATACCAATCTTAGGTATAGGGTGTAATTCCATTTGCATCTTTCCTGACACGGACTTGGACAGTTTGTAGCCTATGCAATTTTCGACAAACTTTCTGACATACTTAGACATGTGTTCAAACCAGAATTGTTCATAAGCTTTATCTAAAGTTTTTTGCCATCCTAAATGCATCATAGCCTCGTGTACATGATTTATAACTGACCACCTAAACGCCTTAGGCATTACAGGCAAACAACGTGTCTTGTTATTACGTTGTATCTTGCGATATAATAGTCCAGATCTAATTTCATAAGTTTTTAGCACATCTGTCTCTATATCTTCACTATTTAGTTGGCTCATGATTTTTATTAAGCTGTCGTCTCGTTCTTGTCAAGCTATCAGCCAATTGTTTGTTATTGTTGCTAGATCTACTCGAACTTCCGCTTTTCTATGGTTCTCTGTCGAAACTATAGGAATTGGGTTTCGTGACAAGAAATCCACATGGGCCATTTGACGACCCTTTATATATTTAACACTAAAATCAAATGCCTGCATGTACGCCCACCAATGATGTACTCTTGGTGTCAACTCAGCCTTAGTTCGGGAGGCTTTTAATAAATTGCAATCATTGTGTACAACAAATTTTGTACCATGTAAATAATGTATCAAATGTTTTATTGCTTTATAAACGGCTATCGTTTCTAGCTCATTCGAATGGTATTAAGCTTCTGATGCTGTTGTGCATTTACTAAAATATTCAATCACTGACACGTTTTTCAATTATTTTATGCATCAGTATGGCGCCATAGCCATCTGCACTGGCATCTGTAAGCAGTTCTATTTGAAGTTCAGGGTCGAATATAATCAGTACGGGGTCGCACGTTAATACTTTAATAATCTTTTGTCGTATTTGCACGTGCTCTTCTTTCTAAACAAACGCTTTAAGCTTGAAGGTCAACTGATATAGTGGTTTCATTTGTTCTGAGAACCTTGGGACAATTGGCAAAATTGGAAGGGCTTTTATTTAACTAGGATTTGGTTTAATCTCCCCATCTTTTATTTAAAATCCCATATACTTTATTCCTGTGCGAAGAAAAGCGCACTTCTTTATATTAAATGTGAAGCTTGCCTCTGATAGAACTTTTATCACTCTTGTCAGGCTTTCATACGCTTCGTCTTTCGTGTCTGTCTACGATCAATACGTCAAATATATCGACTACAACATAGGAATAGGCTATGTCTCCCAGGGCTCACACTATGGCACGTTGGGAAACAGAAGATGCATTTTTAAATCCAAATGGCATGGCCAGAAATTCAGACTAACCCTCTGGAGTCACAAATGCTGTTTTTTTTTCGACAGACTCAGGGTGAATAGGTATTTGATAAAATCCACTACTCATGTCTAAGGTCGAGAAATATTTTCCACCGCACAGACGAGCTGATCCGCAATCAATGGCAAAGGGTATATATCAGATATTGTGTTTGCATTTAGCTGACGAAAATCAATGCACAATCTGTCACTGCCATATTTCTTCTTAACTAATGAAATGGGACTTCAATATGGCGAATTGTTTGGACGGATCACATTGAACTTAATCATTTGGTCTATTTTTTCTTAGACTAACAACTTTTCATCTGCACTGAGCCGGTAAGGACGTCCTTGAACAATTTTATGTTCATTAATGAAACGAAGTTCTAATATGCCCGTCGGTACGTGCTTAATTTGGATTCCATTTACAAAACAATCAGAATAATCTGTCAATATATTATTTATCTTACGTTTCTCAGTGTCACTTAATTCTGTGTTGGTGTTAAGTAGGTTTTCCAAGCTGTATGTTATGTATAGCATTAATGATTTTAGCTTTGTAAATCTCAAATTTTTCAGTTTCTATATTAACACCAAAACCAAGTTGAAATATTTCTTGGCCAATCATGATGCCATATTTCAAAAAGTTGTCCAATATGACATGCAACAACAATTATAAATTATTATAAATTATACTCTGATATTTGAATAGTCGACCAGATTTGCAAATGGCTCTTTACAATATTGTCGCCAATTCCTTTCAGTATTACTAAATGTTAAATCTTTTTCCAGTAATTTTGTTGCATAATTTTTCTTTTATCAAGGAACACTCGGTGCCCGAGTCAAAATAAAAATGAAAAGGGATCACCCATTTGATAAAATATCCCCCTTGGTTCGAGTATTTGGCATTGGTCTACACGCTTCTCCTTGTATTTGTCGCTCATCATCGCATTCATCACTACAGCAGCCGTTCTTTCGATTCCCACAAATCGCTGAATAAACAGTTCTTTGAACTGTGACCAAGTGATGCCAGCAAAGCGCACTGGTACACTGGTACACCATGCTGATGCGTTTGCTCCAGCACCCTCGGGGTTGGGTGAGAGCAGTGACACATACATTGTTCTTACGTCTGATGCCGTTGATCTTGGTGCCTGCATGGACCGTGTTATTTCCATGAGGCTTCTATTTTGCTCCTCAAACGCTGCCATATAATGACCAGCGCCGTGCTCCTGTGGCGAACCCGATCCCACTTCTGATGTCGGATTGCGATTCATAACTTGGTTTTGTCTTTGATACGCTAAGCACAGTGAGTTTTGCTCACTATCGGGTCGCAATCTAGACTTTTTTCACATTTCACTTATCACTCAAAGTAGTCAGTCTCTGTCCCTGTCTTGCTTCTACTTTTAGCAACCCATAATCAGACCGCAGTAATAACGGATCTATTCCTGCTACTGTGCTTTGCACCCTTTTCTTATGCCTCGCGCAGGCAAGCACAAGCCAAAGTACTCGTATTGTGTCTCGTCCATGTGACGCCAGAACTTCGCTTGTAGCCGCTTAAGTTTACATGTTGAAAACAATTGTTTGACAGTCTTAATGCGATAAAATTCAGCTTTTCCCTTTAATTTGACTTTTTCCTAAGAATTTCATGATTTTTTTTTTTTGTGGAATTAAATACTAATAGTGCTCTAAAATCATAATTAAAAAAATTTTTTGTTTTAGTTAATAAACATGGGCGGAATAAGCTATTCAACACAAAATTTCATGCGTTTTTTCATTTTGAAAACAATTGTTTGACAAACTGTATCTGCATGCAGTAGCTGCTTGCTTAACCATCCCTCTCAAACATTACTTATCTACGATTTTATTTTTTTTCCTTTCCGTGTTCACTCTGTTCTTCGAAATTATTTATTTTCTGTTCTGCTTCTAACTTGTCTTCTTCATCAAGGGTACCGAATTAGTATTTATACGTTGTTCCTACAATATTGAGAGGTCCTTTTCTATTTCTTTTAATAATTGTTATTCCATCCATTCGACCCCCCGGAACGAACATTTCGCATAACGAACAAAATTTTAGAGGCAAAATAGTTTCGCTTATCTATTAGTTTCTTATAACGAAAAAACGATTAGGGAGAACTACCGATTTATTATTTATTAACAGAACGTGTTGAAATTTATGCAATATTTTACATTTTAATTTGTTACAAAAGTTATTAACACTACAAAGAACACTTCAAAAAACGATTCGCAGAATAAGAGATCAAAATTAACAATACAAATGGAGCATAAAATTATTGAAAAATATTAGAAAGGTGTTTCCTGATTTCTTAAAAGATTTGTCGTTTTTGACTTAATAAGAGGTGATTGTTTATAGGTAGTGTCGATGTCATTTCTGATTTGGTTAATTTTTTCTATCTGCTTAGATTTTCTAACCAGGTGAGAACGTAAGTCTTGATGAGGATTACTATACATACTTGTGATTTTGGATAATGCTTAAAAGAATTATTCTGAAAAGGTTTTGGTCTATCGTTGGAATTCCAATCGTAATAATCTTCTCTTTTAAAGACTTCTTTAAGCTTAGCTACTGACGAGATATCAAACTTTGAGAGTGTGCTATACAACCTGTCAGAAAGTTTTCTAGTGATAGCATCGTTTATAGTACTATTCATTGCTTCAGTATATAATGCAATATTTTTAGAGTCATTTTCTAACGATAACTTATTTAATATTACATATAACTTATTTTCCAATTCTTCGATAAATCTACATAGGTTTCCATGATAATTAGTTTTGTAGAGATGTATCATTAATTCCCAATAAGGCGTCTATGGTCCATTGTCATTCCCAATTTGCTCGGCCGTGGAATTTCATATTATTTTTTTTATTAATCGTGAAAGAACTTTAATTTGTTAGCAAATAAAGGTATATTTCAGTTATTGAAAAATTTTATATTTGATATCATAAAATGTTTGGTTGGCACTTAAATTTGCGTGTTGAAAATAATGTTTTGGTTTTAGTTCTTGCTGTTTTTACCTACATATTTACATATACATATGTATACATGTATACATGTATGTCGTAGGTGTTCGTTCTGTTTTGTTTTTTCTTTTATATGTTTGTATATATAAACTTTTATCTAAAGGCGCAGAAAATTTTTTATAATTTTTATACGCCAGTTTTATATTGCGCGCAAAGCAGGTTGAACGAACACCACGACACACATGTAACGTGTATGCTGGTATAGTTTGGGGTAAGAGCAGTCAAGAACTAAAACCAAAACATTATTTTCAACACGCAAATTTAAGTGCCAACCAAACATTTTATGATATCAAATATAAAATTTTTCAATAACTGAAATATACCTTTATTTGCTAACAAATTAAAGTTCTTTCACGATTAATAAAAAAAATAATATGAAATTCCACGGCCGAGCAAATTGGGAATGACAATGGACCATAGACGCCTTATTGGGAATTAATGATACATCTCTACAAAACTAATTATCATGGAAACCTATGTAGATTTATCGAAGAATTGGAAAATAAGTTATATGTAATATTAAATAAGTTATCGTTAGAAAATGACTCTAAAAATATTGCATTATATACTGAAGCAATGAATAGTGTACTATAAACGATGCTATCACTAGAAAACTTTCTGACAGGTTGTATAGCACACTCTCAAAGTTTGATATCTCGTCAGTAGCTAAGCTTAAAGAAGTCTTTAAAAGAGAAGATTATTACGATTGGAATTCCAACGATAGACCAAAACCTTTTCAGAATAATTCTTTTAAGCATTATCCAAAATCACAAGTATGTATAGTAATCCTCATCAAGACTTACGTTCTCACCTGGTTAGAAAATCTAAGCAGATAGAAAAAATTAACCAAATCAGAAATGACATCGACACTACCTATAAACAATCACCTCTTATTAAGTCAAAAACGACAAATCTTTTAAGAAATCAGGAAACACCTTTCTAATATTTTTCAATAATTTTATGCTCCATTTGTATTGTTAATTTTGATCTCTTATTCTGCGAATCGTTTTTTGAAGTGTTCTTTGTAGTGTTAATAACTTTTGTAACAAATTAAAATGTAAAATATTGCATAAATTTCAACACGTTCTGTTAATAAATAATAAATCGGTAGTTCTCCCTAATCGTTTTTTCGTTATAAGAAACTAATAGATAAGCGAAACTATTTTGCCTCTAAAATTTTGTTCGTTATGCGAAATGTTCGTTCCGGGGGGTCGAATGGATGGAATAACAATTATTAAAAGAAATAGAAAAGGACCTCTCAATATTGTAGGAACAACGTATAAATACTAATTCGGTACCCTTGATGAAGAAGACAAGTTAGAAGCAGAACAGAAAATAAATAATTTCGAAGAACAGAGTGAACACGGAAAGGAAAAAAAATAAAATCGTAGATAAGTAATGTTTGAGAGGGATGGTTAAGCAAGCAGCTACTGCATGCAGATACAGTTTGTCAAACAATTGTTTTCAAAATGAAAAAACGCATGAAATTTTGTGTTGAATAGCTTATTCCGCCCATGTTTATTAACTAAAACAAAAAATTTTTTTAATTATGATTTTAGAGCACTATTAGTATTTAATTCCACAAAAAAAAAAAATCATGAAATTCTTAGGAAAAAGTCAAATTAAAGGGAAAAGCTGAATTTTATCGCATTAAGACTGTCAAACAATTGTTTTCAACATGTAAACTTAAGCGGCTACAAGCGAAGTTCTGGCGTCACATGGACAAGACACAATACAGTACTTTGGCTTGTGCTTGCCTGCGCGAGGCATAAGAAAAGGGTGCAAAGCACAGTAGCAGGAATAGATCCGTTATTACTGCGGTCTGATTATGGGTTGCTAAAAGTAGAAGCAAGACAGGGACAGAGACTGACTACTTTGAGTAAAAAGTAGAATTTGTGACATCAAATAGTGCTCGACATTTAGTAAGAGATCAGTCTGGATTGCAACCTGGTAGAGAGCAGAAGTCACTGTGCTTAGCGTATCAAAGACAAAACCAAGTTATGAATCGCAATCCGACATCAGAAGTGGGATCGGGTTCGCCACAGGAGCACGGCGCTGGTCATTATATGGCAGCGTTTGAGGAGCAAAATAGAAGCCTCATGGAAATAACACGGTCCATGCAGGCACCAAGATCAACGGCATCAGACGTAAGAACAATGTATGTGTCACTGCTCTCACCCAACCCCGAGGGTGCTGGAGCAAACGCATCAGCATGGTGTACCAGTGTACCAGTGCGCTTTGCTGGCATCACTTGGTCACAGTTCAAAGAACTGTTTATTCAGCGATTTGTGGGAATCGAAAGAACGGCTGCTGTAGTGATGAATGCGATGATGAGCGACAAATACAAGGAGAAGCGTGTAGATCCATGCCAAATACTCGAACCAAGAGGGATATTCTATCAAATGGGTGAGCCCTTTCCATTTTATTTGACTCGGGCGCCGATTGTTCCTTGATAAAAGAAAAATTATCCAACTTAATTACTGAAAAAAGATTTAATAATTTTGTAATATTGAGAGGAATTGGCGCCAATATTGTAAAGAGCCATTTGCAAATCTTGTCGACTATTCAAATTTTAGAATAATTTAGAAGTGTTGTTTCGTGTCGTATTGGATAACTATTTGAAATATGACATCATGATTGGCCAAGAAGTATTTCAACTTGGTTTTGGTGTTAATATGCAAACTGAAAAGTTTGCCATTTACAAAGCTAAAATCATTAATGCTATACATAACAATACATACAGTTTGGAAAGCCTACTTTACACCAACATAGAATTAATTAATTGGCATTGTGAAACGTAAGATAAATAATATATTGATAACTTATTCTGATTGTATTGTAAATATAATCCCAATCAATAGATGAACATAAAATGTCAAAAGACGTCCTTACCGGCTCAGTGCAGATAAACAGTTGTTAGTCAGAAAAAAATAGACCAAATGATTAAGGTCAACGTGTTCCGTCTAAACAATTCACCATTCGCAAGTCCTATGTTATTAGTTAAGAAGAAAGATGGCATCGACAGATTGTGCATTGGTTTTCTTGAGCTTAATGCAAACACAATATCTGACAAATACCCTTCGCCATTGATTGCGGATCGGATTGCGGTCTATATACATAGATGATGTATTGATCGTACCAAATACGAAGGGCGAAGCGTATGAAAGACTGAACACCGTGATAAAAGCTCTATCAGAGGCAGGCTTCACATTTACTGGCTTCTTCGCACTGGAATAAAGAATCTGGGATCTTATATAAAAGATGGTGAGATTAAACCAAGTCCTAGTAAAATAAAAGATAAAAGAATAAAGATTGAATATTTAGGAAATGCACAACAGCATCAGAAGCTGAATACTATTCGTATGCGCTAGAAACGTTAGCCTTTTATAATGCAATGAAACATTTTAGACATTATTTACATAGTAAAAAATTTGTTGTGCACATTAATTTAAATCATTAAAAGCATACCGAACTAAGGCTGAGTTGACACCAAGAGTACATCGTTGGTGGGCGTACATCCACGCATTTGATTTAGTGTTGAATATAGAAAGGGTAGACAAATAGCCCATGTGAATTTCTTGTCACGAAACCCGATTCCTATAATTTCGACAGATATCCATAGAATAGCCGAGGTTCAAGTAGATCTAGTAACAATAACAAATATTTGGTTGATAGCAAAGCAGCACCGAAACGACAGCTTAATGATAGTCATGAGCCAACTAAATAGTGAAGATTTACAGACAGATGTGCTAAATACTTATGAAATTAGAACTGAACTATTATGTTTGTGCAAGATAAAACGTAATAACAAGACACGTTGTTTGCCTGTAATATATAAGGCGTTTAGGTGGGCAGTTATAAATCATGTACATGAGGCTATGATGCACTTAGGATGGCAGAAAACTTTAGATAAAGTTTATGAACAATTCTGGTTTGAACACATGTCTAAGTATGTCAGAAAGCTTGTCGAAAATTGCATAACCTGCAAACTGTCTAAGCCCGCTTCAGGAAAGGTGCAAATGGAGTTACATCCTATACCTAAGATTGATATACCTTGGCATACTATCCACGTGGATATAAGTGGCAAGCTCAGTGGGAAGAATCGATTGAAGGAATATATTATTGTTTTAATTGATGCATTCACCAAGTTTGTTCACCTGTATCACACTGTTAATTTAGATTCAAATAATTGCATTAAAGCTGTAAAGTCAGGTATATTTTCCTTTGGAGTTCCCAGTCGTATCATCGCTGATCAAGGTAAAAGTTTTACCAGTGGCTAATTTTGCAAATTTTGCGCAACAAATACAATTAACCTGCATTTAATAGCCACAAGCGCCAGTCGAGCCAATGGACAGGTCAAACATGTCATGAGCACAATGAAAACTATGCTAACGGCCGTAGAAACCAGTGAACGTTTTTGGCAGGATGCATTGCAAGATATTCAGTTAGCTTTAAATTGCTCTACAAATAGATAGAGATTGTGCTAGAAGTATGGCTAAAGAAAATATGGCAAAAAATGCACAATATAATATGAACAGAGTTGACAAAAATAAGGCAAAAATTATTAGACATAACGTAGGTGATCACGTATTATTGAGAGCTGCAGAACGCCACCAGACAAAACTTGATTCTAAGTTTAAGGACCCGTTTCAAGTGATCAAAATATTGAACGGAGATCGGTATGAGTTAAAATCGTTAGTTAATAAGCGGACATATAAATATGCTCATGAGTATCTAAGAGCGCTTCCAAGCAAATAAGATATTAACGAATTGAATGAAGAATTTCAGAGTGATGATGAGACGCGAGAGGCAAAAAAGATCCTCTAGGCAATTGTGCAGTTGTGTCCCAAGGAGAAGAGTGGACCGCAACATAACAGCTATCTGTTTTTGTAAAGGTCATGGCGACCTGATAATTAATAGATATCTAGCAAGTATCAAAAAATGTTTTGGTAAAGGTCATGGCGACCTGGTGCATAACAGCTATCTCGCAGGACGATAAGTGTTGTGGAAAGGATCGTGGTATCCTGGTGCATAAGTTTGCGGGGCAATGTTGAAGTAAAATTGCACTTAAAAACTAAGTTATGTAAACAAAGAAATGTTTGAAGTTGAAAATGATTTTGTTTAATTTAAAAAAAAAATAATTATATATCTTGATTGGTTTGGTTATGTGGAAATTCAATACACGAGAACGTGTGGTTTTGTCAGGAAGGCCATGTCGGCGCGCGGCTACAAGCGAAGTACTGACGTCACATGGACGAGACACAATACGGTACTTTGACTTGTGCTTGCTTGGATCGCCAGAAGTGGAAGCAGGACATTGACAGAAACTGACTACTTTGAGTGAAAAGTAGAATTGATGACATCAAATGGTGCTCGACATTTAGTGAAAGGTCAGTCTGGTTTGCAACCCGGTAGTGAGTAGAACTCACTCTGCTTAGCGTATCAAAGACAAAATTAAGTTATGGGTCGTAATCCGACATATAAGAGTCACTTAAGCGGTTATTTTTTACTTTTATGTCAATCAGTGTGTAAAGAGTTCCGGGTAATAATGTCTTACACCAAAGTGCTTCAAGATCGAAAAAAGAAAGAGACACATTCTTTTTGAATTTTTATTAGCAATAAAATGATGCTGTCGGTAGCCATCAATGTATATATGTATGTATAGTACTTGATGTACTATCTCTCTTATTTAATATTCCGACAACGCAACCAAGGAGTCTTCGATATCTGATATAAACCACTCGCTGTTTTATATTTTTACACTTTAGACTTCAGCTTGTAACTTTAACTTTTTTACATATAATATTTATCAGTTTCAATTTCATTACCATAATCTTTTAGTAAAGCAATGCTTTGAGCGGATTTCAAAGAATAATTAGTTTAAATAATCGTCGAATTTGAATGTAAACGCCCTCTTAATTATATATAGGGTTGTAGGAATTATGATAATTTTTCTTTATTTTTAAAATTATATTTATTTGACATTTATTAATAAAGTAAGCATTTTGTATTAAGAGATGGTCTTACCTTGTTTTGAAGTTATAGGAAGGTCTTTTAATAAAAAGCAGCATTGGTAAAATATTGATGAATACTCGTCTTACCCAAGGTGCCAGTTGATGTGTTTGCGGAGATCGAAAGTGGACATTTAATACAACAACAGTTACGCAAATGCTAAAGAAACAACATTATTATATTTATATATTAATTTTAAAATGCTTTACCTTATGGAAACCAAAATCATGGCAAATATCAAATATTTACCCAATAGAGGTACCACCAATGAAGTTGGCGGTATGATTTCAACGACCAACAGAAAAAAAACATGAAGACTAATAAGAATTGAAATGGACAGTGTAACCTGCAATAAAGAAAATATATTTTTAAAAAAGAGAGTATATGTAAGACGATGCGTTGGTTTATTGATATAATAAGTAATAATAAATAGGTGATTGCTGGTCAACTTAAACTGCTGGCGGCTATTCGCTGATTTTTAACTCTATTCAACAACTTAGCAATTGTGACTTCCTATTGGCATCACGCGAACACCGACCTCTACTACAGTTACTGTCCACGTCAATTCCTAACAGGACACTTCCAGCTGACGACGACCAAAATAGGGGGTTGCCACCTTCGCAACGCCCTGCTACTCTTTACTTATATAGTATATTATTATTATTCTTTAAAAAATATCGCGTTTACGAATAAGCAACTCAGTTAATATTGCATATATTATTGTACATATATATGTATAAATACACTTACGTAAAAATTCAGATCTCTATTTCATTAAGTCGAATAAATGACCGGGACACGAGTGACCTTAAATCAACGTTGTTTTTTGGGAAAATCACTTATATGAAAACACGGAGAGCTACGTAAAACACATTTATTCTATTTTCTTATCAGCATAAGACTAACACACATGACTTTAAGCTTTGTTTATTGCATTTATGCGTCTCGACTGTCTCGAGCGTGGCAGATAACGGTTACAGAGTAAAGTAGAAAACGGGTATCCGACTCAGAGCTGTACACTGTTCTTTATTTAACACCCTTTTTTTCAGCTGCTGCGTCATCAGCCCAAACTACATCAGCTACTTTTTCAAAGTATGTCTTTATCACCATTCACATATACAAGGCCTCAGCCTCACCCTCGCTAGCGACACTTATCACATAATTTTCAGCAATTTTCTTCTACACTGACCGACGTTAGAATTATATCTCAATAATGCATCATATTTTATTTTCACGTCTATTTAATCAACGAAATATTGCTATGTGTGAATGCCATTTAGCAGATAGCACCCTTAACAATATCCAAAATGGTTGTCGTGTATCGACTTAGACCACGTAACTTAATTTGCCATCTATCCAAAAAAGCATCAGGAAATCTTACAAAAACAGATCGCTTCAAATTTGTCCTAAATACTTGGCTTAAGGGTAGGCTTGAGCTCGAAGTTGGTGAGCTATTTAACTACTGAAAATGAGTCTCCAACGAGTTTTTCATCTTAAAAGTGAGCATTGGTTATGTTATGTTATACATACATATAGGGTTAATTAAACAAAAAAATAATATATATTTTGTATAGTGACATATTCACAAAATCTACAAAATCATTACGTCGCTATTTAGTACAAGGTAACACTTTATCTTCTTCTTCCTTTAAAATAATTGTATTGTCATCAAAATATGATAAAACCTTGCTTTAACAGAGTTGTATAGACTTGTCACGTGAATGTAGGATTGCTTTGAACTCTAATAACACATACAAACAAATAACAATAATTTCCTGAACAAGCAAAGTATAAAAAGAGCTTTTGTTATTGAATGTTAATTAATAAAGAACTAGAAGCAATTCACGTCTTTTTAGTAATAACGCTATGATCAAAGCAATAATTTTGCACTTGTGCTTGCATTTTTATAATTACCGTTATCAGCGCCTTAGGTGTCTATACTGTCTATTTCAACAGTGTCTTTTTCCATAATTTCATTTCAATCTCTTTTTGAAAAGTTTTAATTTCAGTTTTCTCATTACTGTCTTTTCTACAGTTTCTGTTGGTCAAATACTTGTACCTTAGCGAATAACCCAGCAGCTAGTTTTTTGTGTTCCAATTGGTCAGTGGTGTTAGGATGGATGGCCATGACTTCTAATTTAATTCAAGTTTTATTACGTGTATAAAATTGTTTCTAGTGTAATTGGCAACAAAACAGATTGTACTGCAGTGTTAATCCGCTGATCTGCGGTTAAGTTTCTGCGCTTCGCAGATTGTACAAAGCACCGGTAAAGCGGACGCGGGGTACACAAACCAATAGCAGTCAAATCGTTTTCGCTGTTTGTAGGCGTTGCAAAAATGAGGGATGCGCAACGTGCGCGAGCCACAGCAAAGGAGATAAGCACCTTGTGGTCAAATCGTTTTCACTGTTTGTAGGCGTGGCCTCAAATGAGAGATGCGTGACGTGCGGGAGACACAGCGCAGAGATATAAGCACTGTGCAGACGTCACACAGCTTGACCAGTTTTTTTTTTTTAATCTATTTATTTTAATTATTGCTTAGTAAATGTAAGTATATTGTCTCAAGTTTGAGCAATATTCAAGAACGACAATTGTGAAACAGCAGTTTCACAATACTGTTCAACTTGCGGTTTAACAACAACAAATCAGAACAGTAATTTAAAACTAGTGGCTCAAAGTTTTGCCTTGTAGCGAAGAGTTCAATGCACTGAGCAATATTTCTACACTTACAAAAACAATGAATATAACGCGTGTGCAGGCGAGTGGTTCGCTTGTACTGTGCGATTATGCAAATGCTGTAACCTTTAATATAAAAGTTTTATATTAAAGAATTCACGTCGGGGTCACCAAATGTTTGGCCACTAAGTTTTTTTAGTAGCCTTCTTTTTATTAAAAGAAAACGAAATTATATTATTGAAAGAATTATATCTATTTTACAAGGCGCTGTGATTTGTACTCCGGTTCGAATGAGTCGTTCCCAAGAAGTGTCTGCTCAGCCGCAGCCATGAGGAAACTACCCAATTTGGCAGCTTCGGTTGTTCGAGCTAGCAGAAGAGAGGCAGCCACTATGACTCGCCCGAACATGCGGTCTCGGCTGCAGTCGCTTGCACTTGAAAGAGTGAATTCTCAAAAAACTTGCAGTCGTCGATAGCACCCTTTTGACTGCTTCGACAGCAAGATCATCCGCGCCGGAGCATCTATTGTAACATTTCTTTTGTTGTAAGTTGTTGTAGACAACAAAGTTAGCAGTTCGGTTGAGAAACGAACAAGAAGGAAAGAGAGGAAAGCACCATTTATCATATTTCTTTCTTGTTCGTTTCTTAACCGAACTGCTAACATTGTAGTATACAACAACTTCATTTTCATGTCTATATGTGAGTTGTCTCTGGTTGTAGTCAGGGAGTTCCAAATACAAAAGTGGGTGATAGCTTAACAGCGAAATGTTAATGTTAAAAATACAGCCTCGAAATGGTCTCGGTAATATGAAAACAAAAATCATTAAAATTATGCAAATAATTCAAGTAATAATACATAAGAACAAAACATTAGCCTCATAGCAAAGTATCTGTGTGATCATTCAGCTTTTCCTGTGCCTTTGGCCTTTGAAATTATTCTTTTAATTACGCATATTTTTTATTACCAAGTCAATCCCGGGTCAATAATTGTTTTAACAGAAAGCTCGAAAGCTATCACCCAATTAGAAAGTAGCAAATACAAAAGTTAATTATAATATGATACTTACATATATATATATATATATATATGTAAGAAGTAAGAGGTCAATGCGAGGGTGGCAACTCCTTAAGGCGGTCAGCATCGGCTGGAAGTGTCCCGTTGGAAGTTGTCGGGGACAGGGACTGCAGCAGAGACGGGCATTCGTGCGATACCGAGAAGAGGATTAAGTTGTTAAGAGTGAAAGTCGAAGATTACCATCAGTTTTTACGATACGTAATTACTTTTAAATATAATAAAGACTATCAACTATTATTACATTTGGGGGCTCAACCGTGCCAGAACTTTGCAAATTAAAACTGAGCAGAACTTTGCAAATTGGAATATTGCAAGTAATAACGAAAATGCAAAGAAGTCCGAAAAACACACGAGCAGAAAAACAAAGGAGAGCGAGAACGAGGTAGAAGGAGCTAGGTTCGAGAGGACGCTCCGGGACACTCAGGAAAGTGTGCAACAGATGATGCAACTGCTGACGCTAAAAATCGGAGCGGACGAGATTAAACAGAATGAGCCAGTGGTGTCGGTAGAAGGATTCTCAAGAATCATACCAGATTTCGACGGGAACTCAGTGTCTATAACAAAATGGACCACGAATTTTGAGCAAAACGCGGACGTCTATGGGCTAAGCGAAAAGCAAAAATATGTGAACGCACGCTCAAAAATGACTGGCGCCGCTCAGCTGTTTCTGTAATCAGAATTCGTGAGTACGTACGACGGCATAAAGCAGGCCCTACAAAGAGAGTTCGGACAGATTCACGAGAAGCTGCAAAGCAGAAAAAAATTAGAGAGCGAGAGTTTCCAAGAATATACTCTCCAAATGCGAAAGATCGCTGCGATGGGAAACGTAGAGAAAAATCGGTAATTCGCTACATTTTAAAGGGTTTGAATATTCGGAGCGAATATAAATATAACATGCTGGAGTGCGAATCATATGAAGAGCTCAAAAAAAGATATGAAAATTACGAGAGCACAAAAGAAGAAGAAAAGAATGACACGCACAGCAACGACCAGAAGCAGCAAAGGAGAGGAAACAGTAGTGGCGAAAATAAAAGGCACAGCGAGAAACAGATGTTTTGTTTTAATTGCGGCTCATCGGACCACCGGCGTCGACATAAAGTGCTTTGAATGCAACGAAACAGGACACATTTCGAGAAATTGCCAACGGGATGTGAAGACGGTGAATGTGGTGACAAGTGCTTCCAGATGTAAAAACATCAGAATTAACAAGGTAGATATTATGTGTCTGATTGACACCGGTGCAGACGTGTCCATAATAAAACGAGCCGCTTTTAAAAGACTCCTTTGCACTGTCCTAAACACATTTAGGATTTGCATAGACTTTTGGCAACTTAATTCAATGGTCCTGAAGGATCGTTTTCCGGTACCCGTTATGGATGACATGTTGGAAAGACTGCAAGCGGCAAAAGTGTTTATTGTAATGAACTTGGAAAACGGCTTCTTCCACGTTCCGATCGAGGAGAAGAGTAGGTAATTTACGGCGTTCATCACGATTGTTTGAATTTTGTAGAGCGCCGTTTGGATTTTGTAAGTCGCCGGCAGTATTCATGCGATTCATAAGCAGCGTTTTTCGGAACCTCGAAAGCCGTGATGTGTTGTATTATACATGGATGACATGATTATTTACGCACAGACTGAGAAAGAGTGTCTGCAGAAATTTAAACTTGTGCTGGAGGAGGCGGCGAGGCACAGTTTGCGCATAAATTGGAAGAAGTGTCATTTCCTGCAAGAAAGGATACATTTTCTGGGACACAGAATAGAGAACGGCAAAATTTGGCCAGGCGCAGAAAAAGTTGCAGCCGTGAAGCAATTCGGTATACCAACGAGTATAAAGGCAGTTCAGTCATTCTTGGGCCTGACCGGATTCTTTAGAAAATTCATTAAAAACTATGCGCACATAGCTCGCCCATTAACGGAGCTGTTAAAAAAGAACGTCGTTTTCAAGATTGAGGTACCCGAGCAAAACGCTATCAACCAATTAAAGCATGCGTTAGCAAACGAGCCAGTTTTGAGACTCTGCTGCAGAGAAGTACCAACGGAGCTGCATACGGACGCGTCCAAAGATGGAATCGTGGCAACATTGCTGCAGGTTTTCGATGGAGAGCTGCACCCGGTATTGGAGCAAGAAGACGTCTCCGAGTGAATCAGCGAGACATAGCTTCATTTTGGAGGTAAAGGTAGCATACCTCGCCATGAAAAAATTTCGGAATTACCTCGTAGATGTACACTTCAAGCTATGTACAGATAATGCGGCATTCTCACACAAAATAAAAAAAAAGGATATTCCTCACGAGGTTGCGGAGTGGACTTTATATATGGAGGATTTCGACTTCAAGGCAGAACACAGGGCTGGTGTTAAAATGAAACATGTGGACTTCCTCAGCCGCCACACCTGCGACGTTTTGCATGTGTCATCAGAAGTCTCAGTACGCTTAAAAGCGGCGCAGAACAGGGATCCGTACGTGCAGACGAGAAAGGAAGTACTTAAGACTCGTCCATACAATAACTTCCTGCTGAAAGGAGACATACTATACAAAAGCATTGAAGGAAACGACATCCTGGTATCACCAAAGAGTATGGAAAAAGATATTATAAGAGGAGACCACGAGATCAGTCACTTTGCAGCCCAAAAAACAATACACACGCTTAAACAGCAGTTCTGGATACCTCACCTAGAGAAAAAAGTGGTTTAAGAAATCAATGCATGTATTCCATGCATAATAACTAACAGAAAAACGGGAAAGCAGGAAGGGTATCTCAACTGTATCGAGAAAGGGGACGTTGGATTCGCAACGAAAACAACTCAAGGAGAAGAAACCATAAAAAAGATTTGCGAATGGACAAATGTATTCGGCATATCTCGGATAGAGGCACAGCGTTTACCTCGAATGCATAAACTCCTTAAATGGAATAGAACACGTGCTAATCACGACGGGAGTGGCGAGGGGTAATGGACAAGTGGAACGGGTGAATCGGACGATACTTTACGTCCTGGTGAAGGTATCAGACAAGGAGCCGGCGAAATGGTACAAGTTTGTGCCACAGGTGCAGAGGGCGGTTAACTCAAGCGTCCATTCGTCGACTGCGGGGACACCATTCGAACTCATGCTTCACGTGAAGATGCAGAATAAGATAGACGACAAGCTGCTGGCAATTCTAGAGGAAGAGATGACAGAGTGTTTCAGTGAAGAGAGGGAACGACTTCGTCAAGAGGACAGGAAAAACATAGAAAAAGCGCAGGAAAATTACAAGCGGCAATACGACAAGAAACGCAAGGATTGAAGCATATGGCATCGCCAAATTATGTAAATATTATATAATGCGAAAAAAATGAATTAATTGTATTTTAACTAGTAAAAAAATTAGTTCAAAACATATTTGTTACAAATGTGTAACATCATAAAGTAACCCTTGATCAACAAGAATTAATAAATCAGACAGATACAACTTATTCATTCAGAGGCTTCTGCCTGACTGATCACTTAAGAATCAGCAAAACGAAGCAAAAGCGATTCCTTCATATTCTTGGGCTGCCCTTTAAATAAGTCAAGTTCAAGGGACATCATAGAAGAAAGTATGCGTATGTCACAGACAGGGCCTACTTAATTCATTTGTATGTATTGCCCTGTCCCTAGGGTATCATACAATCGCGCGGTTATTTTTCAAGGACCACAAAAAGTAGAAGAACTCTTTTAAATCACTTCAAAAATCATTTTTCGGCAGTGGGCCACACACTGCCGATTTCGCCGATTTCTTTCCCGAGCCTATCTTCAGAAACAGATTCGTTAACATTTTGCTGTTAAGCTATCATCACCTCTTGTAGTTAGTGTTCTGTGCTGTCGCTTTAGGATAACTATTATAGCGCGGTAAAATCGTAGTCTCGCTGTCGCGCGTAGCTTGATAGTGAGAGAAGGAAAAAAAGTGGTTTACAATTTATGTTGAGTGTGGGTTTTGGTTAATTGTTTTTTGAGTGCGTCAATAATAACTGTTGCAATTTGTTAGTTGAATTTTGAGTGCGACGGTGATAACTGTCGCATTTCATTTGTTGGTGTACGTGTACGTGAATACATCACTATATAATATATAATTTAATGGTTGTAGATGTTGCTGTTAATTGAAAAGTTATTTATTTTATTGAATTTCCGGAATGAATGTTCTTTACTAAAAATCACCAAGAATTAGCAAAATTTTGTGCAGGTTCAGATCGAAATTACAACTAGGACCTTAAGGCTAGCTTAGGAGTATTTATATCTTTTCTAATTAAGGCTGTGGCGTTGCGGCGTTTGGGTATAATTGTTGTCGCGAACTAAGTTATTTCGGATGTCGGATGACCGCTCTTTATACCTTGCTGGAGACAGTTCTTAATACGTGATGATTTTGTTGTATCAGCATAATTGTGTGTGGGCGTATCGGATAGCGGAATGGTAAAGTGGTCAGTGGTGGAACAGTGGATTGGATATGGATCTATTACTATATAATTTTGTATTATTTAGTCGGACGTTTAATAAATAAGACGGATGCTGAAAGTTATTAATTGAAAAACTATAAATATATCTGAACGTTTATTAGATAACGGTCAGCTAAAGACTATCGATTCTCAGTAACGATAGCTCTTTCCATACTTTTTTTTGGAAATGTACGTTATTTCTTTGTATGTGTTATATGGAGGTTAAAGTATTCCTGTTATCACATGACGCTTCGATGTAACAAAGAAGAAGAGCAAAATTTCATCAAATAAATATGGCAATGCGATTCTTCCAAAGAAAGAAGAGGAGCGAATTTTCGTCTTGAACAAAATGGCGACGCACTGATTATGTTTTTCGTGAATATGTGACTTACCCTCTTAATAGGAACTCTATGCTTATGTTGAGATTCATGGAAATAATGGTGCTATGAAATTTGTTAATTTGTAATTTGGTTATATTAATTAAAAAAAATACAGTACTCGGTTGATATTCAAAAACTGCAGACGTCCGCGAACAACTTCGAAAAAATTAATCTTTTATTAGAATCACTTGTATTCGGTTTTCTTGTTTCTTTATCTTACTTTTTCTTTTTCTATAGGCGATACTATGACATATTTTGGGCTTGGGAGTTGGATTACCGATAAACCATGAAAGAGACTATTGCTTTATAGAAAGTTTTTATATTCTTGGTTTGGGTAACATCAGCTAGAAAAGCAAACTGATTTTCCCCAAGATTAAATTGCCCAGGGAGCATTTTAAGAAACATATAGACACTGTTGGAAAGTGCAGTAAAAGATAACGGAAAAGAAAAAGTAAGACGAGGAAACAAGAAACACTGAACCCAACAAAACAATTAATAATTTCTCATACCACCATTCATTGTGCTATCAAAATAATTAGCACAGACGTGATCTCCGATATCTCAACTACGAAATGGCAACCTATTCGTATTAACAAAAGATTTAACCACAGCAAATAAATTTATCACAAGAAAAATTTTGTTAAACATCTGCCAAATAAAATGTTTCCTACATGAGTCTCTCAACTCATGCCATATACGCGCCCTGTCTTAAATATCATCAAAAGAAGTTAGAACAGAACACTTGATAGAACTCCAAAACATACCGGCGTGGTTATTCTTACCTTTAACCTTTACCACCTTCTTAATTTCCTTGAGGTATAAGGTTTAGGTTAGGCCACATACTTAAACCCAAAGAGATGTAGAAATTGCCAATTATTCGGTCACACAACAAAACGTTGCACAGCTATGTGTACCATTCCTTTGCTGATGTAGTTAGTAACAATAAAAAACAAAACAAAAAAATTAATAAGCCCATCCATCTCCTTCTTTGTCTTCCACTAGTCCATCAAAACAAAAAAAAAATTAGCGGCAAAACAAAAAACGAAAAAAACGTAAACAACAAAATCAAAATCCCCTGGCAACACAGTCTTAACTATATAAAACAAAACTCACAAAATCAATTCACAAAAAAACAACAATAACGCCAAAAGCGTTGAAATTAAAGAAAACGATCTAACTAACGTGGAAACGTCTGCTTCGGTTTGGAGTACAAAAGCGAATGGTATCAATATGATTTAGCTTATGTCTCAGACCGCCAAAGGCGCTGCCAGTGACGCCGGCAGCGGAGAAGTCGTTCTTATGTTTATTATTAATAAGCGACGTAATTGTCGCTGCAAGAGGGAGAGCGTATTGAGTTTCGCTTATGTCGGGAGGGGCCACATGTAGATATGCTGACCCTGCACTTGAGCATAAGTGATTATATGATTGTGTTGTTTATGAAAACATTGCAACAAAGTGTTACAATGCATTTTTATTGTATGTAGCGAAAGCCGCTACATGTATACTCTTCAATACACTACAGAAGCAATATTGGGAACAAAAATTAGAAATTAATGTAGGGTCACCATACTTTGGGTGGTCTAAAAGGCAAATCAAGGGGTTGATGCCTTTTGAGACGACATGAATGCTTACTATTATCTACGAGGCTTACCGCTAGGTTGTTTATATGATTATGAAGTCTTTCCAAATGTTTATTACTAGATATGTTTATATCTTCTATCAAAGTTTTTATTTGGAGATCTTTATGAAGAACTTCGTTCTTAACATAAATTAGGGGCCTTGCAGATAAGTCTGAATATTTTACTTTGAAATCTTTGTAAAATTGTACCCCACCATCTGTACCCCACAGCTGAATTCCATATGTCCATATGGGTTTAAGAATTGTTATATATAATAAAACTTTGTTGGTTAAGGACAATTCCGATTTATATCCCAGAGGCCACCACATTTGTCGAAGCTTCATTTGTAATTGTTGTCTCTTTGTTTTAATGTGAGCTTTCCACGTCAGTCTCCTGTCCATTGTTAAGCTGAGGTATTTCCACCAGATCGCTGGGAAGTGTTACCCCATTTAGTCTTACTGATGGACATGTTTTTGTTTCTGTGATGAACGTAATATGAGTGGACTAATTTTCGTTCACCACGATGTTTCACCTTTTTAACCAGCGCTTAAGTTGAGACAGCTGATTTTTGAGTATATTTAAGGCCTCCACGTGATCACCGGAGACCGCCAAAAATACCGTATCGTCCGCATAAGTTACGGCTGTGCAGATCAAGTAGAAAGGAGTTGGGAGTAAGGATTTGAGCTTATACAATAACCCGGGATGCCAGACTTTATCGAAGGCTTGTTTAATGTCAAGGAAAGCTGCCGAACAGTATTTTTTCCATAAAGTTAAGTATGGCATGAACCACTCTGTGACACTGTTCCGGAGTTCCATGCTGACTTCTAAAGCCGAACTGATGTCCAGGAATTAGATTGCGATATTCAATTACAGGCAGCTGCCTGGCCAACAGTAACTTTTCGAATACTTTGGAAAGTATTTTTGAAACACTAATGGGGCGATAAGAGGCTGAGTCCTGTTCCGGCTTTCCGGGCTTAGGTATCAAAATGACTTCCGCGTACTTTCACTGGGTTGGGAAGTGGTGGAGCCTTATGATACCGTTGTGAGCAAGTGGCGAGAAAGTTGACAGCTCGCGGAGGAAGGAGTTTTAGGGTTGCTGCGGCAATGCTATCGTACCCAGGGCTTTTTGTTGTTTTAAGGGTCTTAACCATATTTTTCCTCTTTCTTCTTCACTTCTTCCTCTTGGATCGTGTGTATTGGCAGGGCAAGTCCAGGAAATTATGTGTTGCGTGGTCTTCCAAAGCAGAAATCAGGTCGAAAGAAGAAAATGTTCTTTCTAGGTGAAGTGCGAAAGCTGGATCTAAATTGTGTTATGTTGGTCTTTCTATTAATCAGTCTACGGACACGTGTGTTGAAGTTCACAGTCATGTTCATGTTGAGCACAACAGCACAATGATCGGATAACAGGTTGAAATCATTTTAAATTTAAGCCGTGCTTAGATTTATGCCACGGGCTACTGCGAGTTCCAAAAAGTCCGAAATCTTGTTGGGGTCTGTTGGCCTCCCTGTAGGGCTACCAGGCGAGAGAGTCATTTGGTTCATCGTTTGCACACATGATAGTAGTGCTGAACCCCTTAGGGTTACACAGTCTGGATCCCCACCATGTGTGCTTTGCATTAAGGTCGCCGTCTAGGATGAACTTGTGTCCGAGGTTCTAAATATCTGCGAGAACATTTCTGCTGAGACTTTGTGACTTGGGGGAACATAAGCCGCAGCAACTGATAGCCTTCCAGTTGGGGATTCTAAGGTAAACACAGCCGCTTGTAGCCAGGCTTCCTGGATAGGGGTACTATCTGCATGTTTTATATGTGATTTTATGATAATAGTGGCACCACCTCATGCGTTGCCACTCGGTTGGTTTGACGCTATTACATTGCATCCGTGGATCTTAAAATAACTCCTTGTAGTAAAATGGGATTCTTATACTAGCATGATGTCAACGTTGTTTCTTTTAAGAAACATTTCAACCGCAGGCCTACGTTTGCATAAGCTGTGGCATTCCATAAAACAAGTTTAAGGTCTATTTGCATAATGAAGACATGATGGTGCTCATCATTTGCGTCATCTGGGCAATTTGATTTTGCATTAGCTGCACCATTGATTTGAATTGTTCTATGATGGTTTGGTCTATTGGTTCTCCAGTCTTATATTTGGGTCACTGCTAATCGGGATGTGAGCTTGGCTACCTAGGATGTCTGCGTAGCTGACGTTGGTTCTTGCACTGGTTGTGAGGGAATGCACATTTTTTGTTGTTATGGTAATGGTAATGAGGATGTAGATTTATTTAGAATGCGTCTAGCTTAACTCTGATCCCGTTGTTGCACTACAGCCTTATAGATTCTACAGCCTTTATACGAGGCCGTATGGCTCTCATTACAGTGCACACATGTGGTTGGAGCTTCCCGTGGCTTGGTGCAGTCAGAGGATCTGTGATTTTCACTGCATTTGACGCATCGGATCGGTTTACGACAGTATAATTGACTGTGTCCAAATTGCTGGCTCCCGTGGCATTGGATGATGCCATTAAATTTTTATGGCGGTTCAATAATGACAACAGCATTACACAGGCGTTTTATTTCAATTATTATATTATTTCAAATATTATATTATATATATATATATATATATATAACGAGGTGTGTTCAAAGAGTAAGGTGACTTTGTATTTTCAAGAAAAACTATTAATTTATTTATCAATATTTATGTTGTCCCCTTCAAAGTAATCCCCCTCAGATACAATACACTTATGCCAACGGTTTTTCCAATTCTCAAAGCACTTCCCAGAAGCACTTTTCGGTATAGTCTTGAGCTCTCCCAGCGATGCAGTCTTTATCTCTTCAATCGTTGCAAATCTCCGTCCTTTCATAGGTCTCTTTAGATAATCGATAGTCCAAAATACGTTGCCCGCGAAATTTGAAAAGTCGGCTTACTTTTTAAACACACCTCGTATATATATATATATATATATATATGCATATATATATATAATAAACAATAATCGCCCTGTAAGCTCTTTCCTGCTTAATTTGATAAGTGTGATGCTCCACAATATTTTTCCTTAATCCAACTGTATAGAGCTCTGTAGTTGACCTCATTTGACACCATCACACGGACTTCCCGTTCCGCTTTATTTGTGTATCCGTCGCTTCCAATTAGATCATTCAACGTATTTTGCATGCCTGAGATGTCGTTGACTAAATTGATATAAATTGGTGACGGCTTTATCGAGGGAGGCACAACAGTTGTTTTTGGAGGGGCAGTTTGTAAGTCATCATCGTCGTCAGAAAAAGACAGACGGGCAAAGCTATTGGTATTGCTGATTATATTTTTTGTTGGTACCTTTTTTGGCGATTTTGTGGCCTTACAAAGGTTTTTGGTGATGGCGACAGAATGGGAATCTGAGGCTGTAAAAGTTGAGGATGAGTTGCGTTGAATCCTTATATTTTTAAATTTTTTCTTGGCTGCCTCAGGTGACCTCTCCTTTCGCTTTATGGTGCGTGGTAAACGTTCCACAGTCTGCCAAGGCATTCGGACAACGGAATTCTTAATTTCTTCCATTACTTCGCTATGTGGCGTGCCAACAAGTAATACCTCATCGGAAGCCCCTCTGTGGATCCCTTTGATCAGGGCAGTAAATCTGTTTTCTTGACAAAAATATTTTCACTTTTGCCCACACACAAAAAAAAATATAGATAATATTTTGTTTTAATTTTTATTTAATTTTTAAGCACGCGTTGCTGATCAGCTGTTTATTGTACCAGGAAATTAACACAACTGTACCTTTTTCTCTCTCTCCCAAATTCCTCCATTCCTGCCTCACGGATCTTGTCTTCACTGATACTGACCTCAGTAAGGCTGACGATTCAGATTTTTAAACCTTTTTCTTTACCTTTCATGTTGGTCGCCGTACGGACGACGGCAGTGCAACGCAATGATATAGTCACCGGCCATTGTCTTGCCCGCGCGGCGACGCACAATCAACTGCACTTGTTCTTTTCTGTCACATATGTATCTATAATTGCTTACGTCAATTTACTTACTATGTCCTTCTCTATTTTACAATGGAACATAATCGGCATTATTAACAATTTACTTGATTTGCAAGTGCATTAGAAAGAACACAAGCCGGACTTCGTTGCTTTAGAAAAAACTCATATAAAACACAACTCATCAACAATCATCTCTAATTCCTACACTCAATATTTCAACAACTTATCCAATATTTCAAATCAATCAAGGTATCGTCTTCCCCGTTAAGAAAGGCCTGCCGCACAAATTTATAAATATTTATTCAAACATATCAACCCACGCCATCAAAATAAACATGGGCTTCAAACTATCACCAACAAAGAATTAGCTTATATTCACAAATTAGACCGCACCGCTGCTCACTATCACATTTTACAATCAATGCCACTGTTCTCTAAAAAGGTAACTGCTCGGATCAAACACACTTATAAATAAAGACCTAACACGATTATCTTGTATCTTACAAAAAGGCACAAGCACATTTCAAATTTAAATGCAGAGAAAGCAAAAGCTACAGTCTAAAACAATTTACAGAAAAAATCACTCCTACATTATCATCCAAACAATTGTGGAACAATATTAAAAGACTTTGCGGATCATCTAGTCCATTCCAATTTTTCCTAATCAACTCCAAAACTGGCCCCATCATCGATCAAAAGAGATTTGTAAATGATAAATCTAAGACGCTTTCAATTAAATATTTCAATCCCAACCCTTCAAAGCTGGCCATACAAATTCAAAGCAAAATCACTGTTTGTTTGTATCACTGTTACAGAATATGACTGCGCTCTCGTAGCAGTTAAGGGTAAATCTGCGGGACTTAATAAAATCTCATACACATTCCCTCAAGGTCAAAACTGCCCCACCGAAATTCTCATCCCTAAGCCCAATAAGCGCCATAATGAAATTTCTAATTTCCGCCCCATCTTACTTCTTCCTTGTCTGGGAAAACTACTTGAAAAAATAATATCGAAAAGAATTATGTGGTCTGTTTCTAGAAAAAACTCTCTTAGTGACCGGCAATTTGGATTTAAAAAACATCATAGTACCATAGACCCACTCCTTATTTTGGATCATTTTTTGACTTCGGCGCTTAGCACTCGAAATCACGACTCAGTGCTTAAAATTGTCTCAGCCCACAAAAATCAACATATAATCTGTAGAGATAGCTTATTCACCATCTCTGCAGTACAAAACTACAATCATAATGGATTCATTGTAAACAAAATACGCAATATTATAACTTAAAATAAAAACATCAAAATAATGTGGAGTCCAGGACACATCGGCATTCAAGGAAATGAAAAAGCCGACGTAGCTGCAAAGCACGCTGGCACCAAAAACATTTTTTTTAAAAAATTTTTGAAAAGTCAAACTTCAGGAATTTAATGAACTATTTTATAAAAAACAAGCACATAACTACACAGAAAGGCATAATAACACCGTAGAGTCAACACCGCCATACCCTGTCGAAGCTAACCTAAGAGATATAACTATCTTTACAAGATTACGCGTAGGACACACCCAACCTCCCACACGCCTACCTTCTTAGAGGCATACCTAAGACAACCTGCGGCTTCGGCCGCACCACTATATTAACCCTTAATAATATAATCTTGGAGAAAACGGACGCCAAATCCTTTAAAGGCATCCCTATCAATCCCATGAACTAAAAACATCAGATATATAAGCAAAATGATAAAAAAAATTCGATATTTATGACCTAATATAAACATTAATCTAAAAAAATAAAGCGAGATGATAGCCTAGTAGCTAGCACTCCTATAATGTAGTAGGTTCAGCATTATTTGTTAACCTTCTTTAAATAAAATAAATAATTAAAAAAATTGAGAATATGGTCAAGTTTCGATTATTTTTTGAATTGAGTTTTATAATAGTGAGGTTCCCTATTTCTATTTGTGATTTTCTTGTTGATTTAAATAGCATTGATTATTGCCTTTCTGTACATTATTATTGTTTTTTATAATTATAATTGTATTAACAATCTACCTACATTGATAACAAGTAGGTTTGATAATAATATAAAAATAAAAGAAGCAATAACAGGAACAAAAACTAGAATTAATGTAGGGTCACCATACTTTGGGAGGTCAAGAAGGCAAATCAAGAGGGCGATGCCTTTGGATTGGGCGTGAGTAAGTTCTATTGTCTAAGAGGCTTACATGATTATGAAGTCTTTTCAAAGGCTTGTTACTAGATATGTGTATCTCTTATCATAGTGTTATGAAGCACTATGTTCTGAATATATAATGGGGCCTTACAGAGTAGTTTAAGGGTTTTGTTTTAAAATCTTTGTGGTATTTCTAAGTTTGAATTTCCCACTGTGCTCCACAGCTGAATCTCAAATGTCCATATGCGTTTAAAAATTGTTTTGCATAATAATAGTTTGTTGCTTAGGGACAATTTTGATTTATAGCCCAGAAGCCACCACATTTGTCGGAGTTTCAGGTGTAGTTGGGTTCTTTTTGCTTTAATGTGCGATTACCATGTCAATCTTCTGTCCATTGTTAGGCCAATGTATTGGACTGTATTCTCACTGGAAAGTGTTTCTCCGTTTAAGCTAATTGGTGGGCATGTTTTTGTTCTTGTGGCAAACGTAATGTAAATGGACTTGTTTACGTTGATCGCCAAATTCACCATGTTAGGCAGGACTCAAAGAGAGACTGCTGATTTTGAAGAATGTCTGATGCCTCCACATTATCACTGAAAAAAGATATAAATGCCGTATCGTTTGCATAGGTTGTGATGACCAAATCTTCACCCTGTAGATATGGCAGATCCTCTGTAGGGTTGCTACATCAATGTTATCATACCCAAGGCTTTTTGTTATTTTAAGGCTCTAAAGCGGTTTCCGACAATATGATTGGATGCTGGCAACTGTGACATTGTATGAGGTCATTAAATTTCTTTAGCGGTTCAATGATGACAATTACGAAAGATGACTCTGTTATTGGTGGCTGGTTCCAGATCGATAAAGAACATTGGGAGTGTCATCTTATTAACTCAATGCTTTACATTGGCTAAATGGCAAACTGTGTGTCCTGTTGTGCTTAGAGCATTTTTCATATGATCCAAGGGTAGACTCGTGAAGGTTTCTAATGACCGCTCTGTAAGCTCTTTCATGATAAATTTGGTAAGTGTGATACTCCACTTTGTTCGCCTTAAGAAATTTGAGTAGGGTTCTAAAAATTGCCTCATTAGACGCTATCACACGGACTTCAGTATCCCGTCCTGCTTTGTAGACGTATCCGACGCTTCCAATTAAATTAGTGAATGTTGATTGCATGTCTGCAATGTCGTTGTGGGCATTGATGTAAATTGGTGGCGGCTTTAGCGAGGCAAGCACAACAGTTGTTTTTGAAGGGGCAGTTTGTACATCATGCGATTGTGTGGACTTTTGAAGGGTTTTTGGAATGGAGACAACATCTTCCGAATCTGAGGTTGTCATGGTTGAGAATGAGTTGCGATGTATTCTTGCAGCTTTAAATTTCTTCTTAGCGGCCTCGGGTGACCTCTTCTTTCGCTTTAAATTACATGGTTATTGTTTCACCGTCTGCCAAGGCATTTAGATAACTAAATTCTATTTTCCTACTTCTTCCATTGCTTCGCTAGGTGGCCTGTCAACAAGTGACACACCGTCAGTAGCCACTCTGTGGTTAAATCTGTGGTAGTAAATCTGTGTCTATAACAAGAATAGTTTCACTTCTGCACACAATAAAATAATATAAATAAAAATATTTATTCAAGCACGCGGCGTTCATCAGCTGTTTATTATAACTTCACACTCTTGTTTAGTTTTGTTTATTTTATAAATTTTAACTTTTTTACATTGTTGTGTATATAAAGATGGTTGTCTGTTCTAAAGTAAAATTTTTGATGAAATTTTTTTGGTAGTGTCGTGATTAGTTTTATGAATGTAAATATAAAGTATTTATTCTATCTTACTTAGCTTTGCTTCGTTATCGCCTGAATTCTTGATAATGCGATTTTTATTTTCTTTTGGGATAATGGTATGTTCGCCAAAAAATTTGATAGTTTTCTGAATTCTTGAATGTAAGAATTTCTCATGTGTAGTTAGATCGAGTTTTTTAAGTTTTGCATAGAAATTAATAATCACTCGGTTTGGTTTTTAAAGAAGCGTTGTGGTTTATTCAATATTCATTTTAAGACTAACTTAGGACCTGAATCCCTAATCTAGCTTCGGGTTGGCGAATGCGGCGCTGTCATTAAGGGCAGCGACGTTAGCATATGGCGACGGAGTTGACAGATCCCCGAATCGGGTAAAAATGTAGATAGTTTATTGACAGCGGCTTGGTTGTTGCTCACGACGGTTTACTATTACGGCATAGCTTCAAGTGCTTTTTGCTATGTTAGTTTCAAGTGTTTTATGCTGTTATCGGATTACTGTGCGCAGCAATGTGCGTTGGTCGGCAACTGTACTTAACTCTCCCTCCGTAAAATCCTGCTTGTCCTCAAGTAGGCATTAAAAATATGGGATGTTGTTAAATTCTGGTTGCCTCGGTTTGGGTTGTAATTGTATTTTTAGTTTATTGTTTTGGGCTTGAGGTATGATTTCTTGAATTGGAGTCGGCTTGGGTTGTGGCTGTACTTCTAGTTAATCCTCTCGATCTTGTGGTATGGTTTCTTGAATTGTATTTGGAGGTAATTTTTTACTTCGTCGAAAACAGATTTTAAACACTGAGGTGGGTATTAAAATAGCGCAAAGTAACAAAACAATGGCTAATCGGTTTGTTGATGAGTGTGTTTCTAATGTTTGTAAATATTTTGACGTGTAAATTTCGCAACGATTCCAAAGTCAATATTTGTAACCGCTCTACGTCTTGTGGGGTCATCTGAATGATTGGCATTCCCGGTCTCATTATTGTCATCTCTTTATTTTTAAATTCCTTGTTGTTTATAAGTATAATGTCGTTCCAAAAGTGCAAAACGTATGTGCCTTTCAATTGACGAGTTATGTTGTTTTGTGTGACGCTGCCATTGAAGTCGTTGAGAAGAATGATGCTTTAATCTATTTCCTCTATTGTTTGTACGTGATCTGTGTTGCTATAATCACACAGCGCTTCTTTTTTCTGTACTAGCTTGGAGATACGTTTCGATTCGCTTAAATTAACAGTTTTTTCCTTATCGCATACTTTTATATAATTAGATGTTTTACAATTTTTTGATGGTGCTAATATTATGTTTTTAAATACAAAAATTTCGTTAGTTTCTAAGTGGAACACTTTTTCATTTTTAATTACAGGTTTTATAATAAAGTGTTCATAAAGAGTTGGTTCCAACTCAGGGATTTTTATAATATAAGCTATTGTTGTTTTGTTATGCATTACAGATACGTCTACTAATTCTAGCATTTCTTCTATTGTTAAAGAGGTTACATTGCTTTTGTGGAAAATGTTATTAATTTTTGTTAGTTCAATTTCATTAAGTGTGTTAAGGGGTGTTTATTATATTTAATTTTGCCCATTGAATGGCACCTCTTCCTTTATTCCTTGATTAGTCTTACTTGATTTTGTAAACTTGTTGCTATTGCGATGTTAAAATTACTATCCATTCGTATTGCGTTTTCTAACATATTTGTAACTGAGGTTAAGTTATTCACTCTTTCTTGTAGCTGTCTATTTATTATTATTTGATCGTTGCTATTTGTAATTAGGTTATTAAGGTTACTTCGTATCATAATCAGGTCATCATGATCTGGACTACTAGCAATATATTTCCATGCGGAACCTCTAATATTGATTGATCTAGCTTGGCGGCCTTTGGGTGCCATTGTGAGTGTGCTTAATGCAGATAGTGTTTGAGCTATTTCATGGGACAGTGTATGGTAACGGTAACTATTCTTAAAATCGTTTACTGCATAGTGTTCTATTTTAAAGAGCTCATTCTCTATTGGTTTAAAATCTATTAAGTGAATTAGTTTTACAGATGAAGTTTTAAGTTTTCCTATGCCTTTATAAATTGTTAAGCTGTGTGCGTCGGTGTAATTGGTGATGTCCATGATCGTGAATGCCATTGGCAAACATATAAGTAGTAAAAACAACCTGAAATGATAAATGTGCAGGGTTAACGGACGACTGTTAGTGAGGTAACAGTTTTAACAAAATGGTTATTAAATTCCATCGAAATGATATGGACATATGCTTCCCCATGTAATTTCAGATTTAGTTACGTTTAATATTGCTTTTGTGAACAACTCGACCTGCTTCTGTGACTATTGTTGTACTTCGATTTTCTTTAACAATTTCCTTTTCGAATCGTGGGGATAGTTTGGAGCCTAACCTAACATTTTGTTTAACGAATATTTCCTGTCCTGGTAAGTATGTTTTAGTTTCTTTACGTTTTTTATTATGCGTTTGTAAATCAGTTATTTGTCTCTGTTTTAGTTTCTCAATATTGTCTTGTCTACTCTTATCATATTGTTCCGGGTCTGTGGTCACATTTCTACCAAAGAATACTTCTAATGGTCGTTTTTTTGTTACTGAGTGTATTGAATAGTTGTATGCGTAGACAGCCGTATCTAATAGTTCTTGAAATGTTCTGTGTACTTGCTTTTCCTTTAAGCATCTCATCGGAGAGAGTTGAATGAAATCTCTCGATCTGGAGCTTTGAAAACTTCAATACCTAACTGGTCTTTTAGCATAAATGTAATGGTTGCTGAGTTGAGGGATTTTTCGTTATTCATTACAACGCATTTTGGCACGCCGTAATAGAAAATTATATCATGTAAAGGGTTTTTAATATCTTCTATTGATTTTGAATTTATAACTTTAGCTTTTGCTAGCTTCGAGAATTTGTCTATTGCTGTCAAAACTAATTTTTTTTCAGTTGAAAATATGTCAATGTGAATTATATGTCCTGGATATTCAGGGATTGGAGTCTCTTAAATTACTGAATTTGGGGGGTGCCTATCATATTTCCCTTCACTACAGACTTGGCATTGTTTTACTATTGTTGCTATTTTTTGTTTCATTTTCGGGAAGTAGAACTTTTCTGATAATTGAATTTTATTTTCTTCGGCATTTCTATGGGCTCTATTGTGTGTTTTTAAAATCATTTCGTCTTGGTCAGTTTCTTTAGTTAAGTCTTCAACTTTCATTTGGGTGAACCTGATATTTATAGTTCTGAAATGGTCTGGGTATATTTTCTGAATCTGTCCCATTAAATCTTCTGTCGTAATAATAATAATTATATTTCAATTAGGTCGATGTCTCGGAAGTGTGATTTTGAAACAATGTGCCTTTGGAACGTTGGAAACGGTGTCGTAAATTTGTAGTCAGGTGGGTGTTCTTTGTTAATGAATATTTGGTTTTTGAATGCATTGATAGGAACTTCTATACTTGGAAAAAGATTATGGACTGAACTTTGAGCACTATGTTGAGTTGCTGTAACTGAATTTATTTCGTTTTTCTTGGGTATTCTGGACAACGTGTCTGCGACTATGTTCTCCTTTCCGGGCTTATAAAGTAATTCCTTATTATACTCGTCTAGATGAGATTTCCATCTCCTGATTGCTATACCTCCTTTCCAGTTGCAATCGTGTGTCAATGGTTTGTGGTCTGTATAAATTTTAACTTTAGATCCACCATATAAGTATCCATTGAACGATTTAACAGCCCAGATGATGGCTAACATTTCTTTTCTAGCTGTCTCATAATTTTCTTCAATTTTGGATAGTGTTCTGGATATGAATCCTATTAGTTTATCGTTTTGTGAGAGTACTGCTCCTATTGCGTAACCTGATGCGTCCGTTATTAGTACAAATTCTTTGTTAAAATCTGGGTACTGAAGAATAACGTCGTCGGATATTAGCGCGTTCTTTAACTTTCTAAATGCCTTGATGGCTTCGTCATTAAGTCGGATTATGTCCTCACCTCTTAGTAATATGGTGAGGGGCTTGACTAATGCTGGATATATAAGGATATCTGTCTGCTATTGTTACATTGTTTAATTTTCTGTAATCAATTACCATTCTATATTTTTTATATTTGAAGCGTCCATTTTTTTTTGGTACTATCCATACTGTTGAGTTGTATGGGGAACGAGACGGGCGTATAATGTCCTTTTCTAAAAGTTCCTGTATTTGTCTATTTACTTCGTCTTTTAAAGCCATTGGGTATTGATAAAATTTAGAGTATACTGGTGTTTCGGTATTTGTGCGAATTTCGGCTTAAACGTTTGTTGTGTAGGTCAGTTTTTCGTTTGGATCGACAAAAAGATTTGGATATTTCCGTAATAGTCTGTTTAACTCTGATTTTTGGTTACTTGAAAGATGATCTGTACGGGGAATTATTGAATTGACTGCTTCAAAAATTTATTCTTTTATTGGAATTTTTTTGCCGTTTTTAAGAAAACTGAATTTTTTATTTGTGTCAATAAGTGCTCCTAATTCTTTTAAGCTATCGTGTCCTAGTATTGCGTCAAATGACATTAGTGTGGGTAGTAAGAAAAAATGTACTATTACATTTGGGTCATCGAATAAATTGGCTGTTTTATATTGTGTGATTTTTATATTTCCCCCTGCAGGGATTGCATCAAATGAATTTTCAGTATTTATTAATATTTTTAAAATCTGACCACTCCTCACTTTACATTCAAAATATGGTAAGGAGGAGTCGCTTATTCTAAAAAATTAAGGTGAGTATAATTGTTTTGGTCGCACTCCCCAATATATTCGGTGTATTCTGCATTTCTCCATACTCCGAGTGTTCGTTTTGATTTGTAAGATATTGTTCGTATTCTTCTAATGTCGGATTTTGTTCAACTGTCTGTTCGTTTGTATGTGTTTGTATATTGAAATTTCTTGTCCGTTTTGCGGCCTCGGAAAAAGGTGCCGGTGGTCTTTTACTGACATGAAATTGTTGCGGCCTATTCATATAATTAATTTGCCTAGTTTGGATGCTACCATCAATCTCCATGGGTTCTGGCCGTGGTTGTGGCTTGGCTGCCATAGGGCGAGATGGTCGAGAGCTAAATATCGGTTTCTGTGCATTTCTGAACACAGGTAATTGTGTTTTACTAAATGCATGATTAGTTCGGAATATCTGGTTTTCTAGTTTTAAGCACAAATGTAGTGCTGAGGGAAGATCAGCTAGTTCTTTCATGCCAAGAAGGCGGGGGAGGTCTCCACTAAGTCCTCGTATAAAGGTATCTAGAGCCTTATCTCTATATAATTTTGTCATGAGAAATTCGGATTCTCCACATAATTCCATGCAACCTATCTTATTAAGACTTAGAGACAGATGCTGGTAAACAATCTGATAAAATTCTTACACTGATTGATAAGCGGATTGAAATATTGTTGTCATTTGATACTCTAAAGTTGATAAATCGCATTTATCGGCGTAGTGGAGTGTCAGACATTTAGATATAGCTGTCCAGTTAAGAGGGACATTGTAGGACTCCAATGCAGTATCTGCATTGCCTGTGATCTTATAACGGATGGTATGTAATATACCAAAATATTTTGCCGTACCGACAGTGTGTTCGTAGGTTTTCAATATCCTATCGACTCCTTTTTTCCACGAGCTGTACTCGGCTGGGTTACCGGAAAATTCGCGGAAACTTTTTACTACATCTGAAACTTTATCTAAATCTCCTAGATTGGCTTAATGCTCTGGTAAAATTTCCTGGGCTTGTGCGTATGTAGAGTCAAAATTTGTATTTTGGGCTTGTCGTAATAATATCGGTAGCTGTGTGGCTAAAGCTATCTGTATTAAAGATTCTATTTCTTCATTTAATGCCATGTTTCTGTTTTTTTGAAATAACTCTTGCCTATGCAATATTCTGGCCTGTTTCTGAAAATTACTGTCTTTAGTTTTTCGATCCTCTTCTTGGGGTTGTTCTGCTAATTCTAAAACTGGTGGTTATAATAAATTTTTCTGAACTGCCATTCGGGGCTTCCGTTAGTAGAGGATGTTATGTTGGGAGTCGGTAAAGGTTTAAAATTACTTTACTTAACTTAATGGTCACTTTTCTTTTAAATATATTTTATGTTTGTATTTTGTTTTGTTTTAATTTTAATTTTCTTGAAAACCAGTAGCTGGTTTCACATTTCTATCCTGGAGGGTCCTTTTGTTAGGAATCGCAGGATTAGGTTATTTTATACTGCTCTTTTTTATTTAAAGGCAGTGGTTTTATTTCGTTATAGTTTTACTTTTTTTTTATAGTTTATTAATTTTAATAAATTTTTGATTTTTTTTCATTTGTGATTTTTAAAATTTTTGTGTATGATTTTCTTGTGTTAAACAAATTTTCTATTTTCCTATAACTTAATATAAACTTACATTTAAATGTTGTGATGTGGCTACTCCTTTTGGTAGTTCGGAAGTGTTCCTTTTCGCTCTTCTACTGAGGATCCTGCGACTACACGATTAAAGGGTGTCCTGCGGGCGTACCTGACAGTACTGTAGTCCACCGATGAAATTTGGAAAACTTAATTTCCGACGTTCACACCTCCTGGTGATCCGGATGTTCTCCCTTTTGCTGTTTCGCTACTAAGTATCCTGCGATGCACTCCTAAGTGAAGGTTGTCCTGCGGGCTTGCCTGACAGTACGTGTGATCCGTCACTGGGTTGCTGTTGTTGGCTTCTAAAGAAGGAGTCTCCGACAATCAGCGGGCTAGTGTTTTTTTTAGAGTTGTTAAACTCAAGTCTCACTTTAACAACACAAATAACACTGTCCCTGCTCGGGCGCCAGTTAATAATCACTCGGTTTGGTTTTTAAAGAAACGTTTTGGTTTATTCACTATTCATTTTAAGACTAACTTAGGACCTGAATCCCTAATCTAGCTTCGGGTTGGCGAATGCGGCGCTGTCATTAAGGGCAGCGACGTTAGCATATGGCGACGGAGTTGACAGACCCCCGAATCGGGTAATAATGTAGATAGTTTATTAACAGCAGCTTGGTTGTTGCTCACGACGGTTTACTATTACGACATAGCTTCAAGTGCTTTGTGCTATGTTAGTTTCAAGTGTCTTGTTCTGTGATCGTTTCAAGTGTTCTATGCAATTATTGGATTACTGTGCGCAGCAATGTGCGTTGGTCGGCAACTGTACTTAGCTTACATATTTTAAATGAATGAGTCTTTAAACAGTTTTAGTGTATTTTGAATAAATAATTTCTTTATATTAATGTGAAAACAAACTCTGTATGAATATACACATATTTATAAAGCGTTATTTTTGTAATTTGATTTTAAGCTTAAAAAAAATATAAATATTTATTTTTGCTACTATATTCTTCTGCACTATATTATTATTATAAAAAGGGCGTTAGCGACATATGTTCTTTACGTTTGATATGTTTTGGATTAACGTCGTATTTTGACTATTTTGACTTCTAATCTACCAACTCATTAACTTTGTAAAGCATTTTTTCAGCTTTTGTAGTTATAAAAGTGATTGGAAATCCTATGCTACTTTATAATGTCGAGACTATAAGACTATGTCAAAGAGCTCTTTTCTTATTATACTTTAACGAATTTTGCGCTTGATTAATGCTCTACTTAATAACAGGTTCTTAATTTTGAGAAAGAATAGCTCCTAAGGCTTCGTATCTTACAATCTGTAGTTAATACAATCTTTCATTCAAAGTTATGTAGCCTTGAGAATGAGTATTTATAAATTATGAACTTCAAATTTTCAATAGCTTTCATATAGTTTGTCTGTTTGGACTCTTTTTAAAACATTTAGTTAAAGGTTTGATGAAGTAAGCGAAATTTAGTATACGTTTTATATAATATCATGAAAGGTGTAGAAAAACTTTGATCTCATTTGGCTTACTTGGAAATGGATATTCAATCAGGCTTGTATTTTTTCGAGTTGGTTAATTTTTTTTTCTAAGAACGAGACGTTTTAAAAATGTGGTTTAAAAATACACATTGGCCTATTTATTACTTTAAATTCACTTAAAAAATTGTTCAAATTTTCTGCATGGATTGTAAGAAAATACGATAGACGATAGAAAAAAATTAGGCCAGTGTTAATGTACTAAACAGTTTTTGATTAAGAGTGGACAAGCTGATGGGTCATTTTTAAGTTTAAATGGCAACATGTGTAATCGTAGTATCAATGTTTAATTCAGATTTCGCCTGCTGCGTGGGCGCGTGTAATAAATGTATAAATAAATCATTTTGTAGTCTAGTGCCCTCTTTCGTTGTTCAAACTTCGTTTAACATAGTCGTATCGTGGTATTAAATATATTCATTTTTGTGTAATTAATGTTTGATCAGTGCTTTGAATTTTTCGCCACAAAGCGACAACTTCTAAGTCGTTAGTTTTAAATAACAGTTTTGATTTGTTGTTGTTAAGCTGTTAATCAAAACCGTATTTTGAAACTGCTGTTTAAAAGTTGTGTCTGAACATTGTTCAAACATGAGTGAATAGACTTTAACAGGCAATAATTAAAATAAAGCGAAGACGATTTATTGCTGCTGGGCTTGTGCACCGCGCACCCCTTTCAAGCTGTGCTATCTGCAAGCTGCGAAGTGCAGTACTTGGCACTCGTCTCTTTCCCGTGACATATTCTTCGTCTGGAATTCCACTCTGCCGGTTCGTCTCTCTAGCAAACTCATCGTGTATTGCATTCTAGTTGCGCTGTTAATTGGCCACTTTTGGTATCCTCTTGCATTCTTGTGCTCAATTTGCGATTACTCTTTCCGCTGAGAGATATCAGTGTATTCGCTTCCGTTTTGTTTTGTCTTGTACGCCGGTTTCTAATCTCACATTCTTTGCTTCCCCCGTGTGTCTCTCATAAAATAAAAAAAATATTTATCACCCGTTATCGCTTATCACATTTTGCTGCTCGCGGGTAATAAACTCTATATCGACAGTTGTCTTCACCATCATCCTTTCAGCAGTCGAGCATTAATAACTGCATTACGCTAAAGTAAATTAAGCAACAAGCTTAATATTAACGAGCAGATGGTTGCCTAGAGCGAAATCCAAGGAAGGCTGGAGTATTACGGCGTAAGGCCAAGGCGCTTGTAACAAAGGCACAGGAGATAAAGAAAACATTCACTCTCCAGCGCCTTGCCTCTATATCCGATGTGGAGCTGGACCTGCGATTGCAGGCACTAGATAAATGCAACACTGTCTTCACTCCGTGCATGATGACATCGAAGGGTGAAGCTTTCATGACATGGAAGACCCCTTATCAACTAACTTTGAGGAGGCCATGCTGACGGCTAAGCAAATATTTCTTAGTGAGGTTAGTCGTCGCAAGGTACCGAATCCCCTATGTTCTACAATGATGACGGACGGACTCCCTTAATTTATTGGGCATGATTGGTCTCGTGTGCAAGTATTGAAGCTTCCGGAATTCAGCTCTGGGTAAAAGGAGTACACGGACTTTCACGCCATTTTCATGTCATGTCATACACAAGGATATGACATTGTCGGACATTGAAAAAATGCTTATGCTTATTGGTAGGTCCAGTTATAACAAGTGCGAAAATTCTAATGCAGAAACTATTGATGGACAAGTTAAACTGGGACAAAAGTTTACCTGCTTCTTTAGCTACCTCCAATTTTAGCTTTTCCGTTGAGATAAGCCGAACGTAAAAAATGAAATTTTCTAGACTAGTTGGACATCTGAACCGTGTATCCACGGCTTATGGATAGAGACATGTGAATCTGCGTTGCTCCAAGTCTCACTTACGCATTCCCATAGCATATGAGCTATGAGTTCATTTATGCTTGGGAATTTGATTATGTTAACATTGCAACAAAGTGTTACAATGCGTTTGTTTTGCATATAGCGTATGTCGCTATATAGATACTATGTAAGACTCTAAATCTAATGAAGGTGTAAGTAAAAATAATTTATTTTTCTCAAAACTAAAATTAATGTTTATAAGATATAATAAATATATTTTTTTTTGTTTATGGATGTAAATTATATTCCATTCTTATCCTATTTTTTAATCTTTTTTTTAAATTTTATTTTTTTGATAGTCCATTTTCCTTTTTTTTTTTAAATTTTTAATTTTTCTATAGAGTTGTTTGTATTTATTTTTTGAATATGTGCCTAAGGGCAACGCAAATAAGATTATATGAGCTTAATATACTTATGCATGTCCATACTAAAAGATGTATATTTATTATTTTATTTAAAGTATTTGTTCTTTTTTGTTTTTATGAGATATATATTTTTAGCCTATCCTTATGTTCCTTTCGCTTTATATTCTCTTTTCCCGAAATTACAATGTTGTCATTTCCCTCTATTTTCGTTACTGTATACGGACCCGTATATTTAAAATCTAGCTTATGTCCTGATTAATTTTTAAGTGAAACTTTATCTCCTATTAAAATATATACATTCCTAACTTTCTGATCATTAATGTTTTTTTTTCCTTTGCATATGTTTTTCTAACATTATTCTTGCTCTCTTATGAAATATTTCTAATCCACACTTCGTTTCTTTTGCGTAATCTTCTATATCATATTTTATTTCTATGTTATCTATGCTATTAAAATGTTTTGACAAATTACTGGCTCTGCCGAAAACAAGCTCGTATGGACAATAGTTGTGTGCCATAGAGGGTGTCGTGTTAAAACAGTGTACGAAATACTTCAACCATACGTCCCAATCAGATTTATCAACCGATATGTATGACCGTATGTATTCGTTGAAGGTTCTGTGACTTCTTTCTACTGTTCCAACTGTCTGGTGGTGGTGTGCTGTAGATGTTAAATTTTTAATTTTCAAATACTTGCACAGATCTTGAATTGTTGAATTTTTATATTAAGTTTCCATTTCCGAAATGAACGTCTTCATTGGACCGTATTTTTATATAAAAGATACAAATAGCTTTTGCGACAGCATTTGCAGATTTATTTGCAATAGGAATGGCAACTGAAAATTTTGTAAAATTATAAATAAGTGTTACTATATATCCGTTACCGTCTATCGATTTGATAGTGGAACAATAGTGTCTATTACTACTTTGTCGAAAGCTTTTTTTGGTATTTCAGTTATTGTTAGAGGAGTCTTTCTTTTTTTGTCAATTTTGATTTTTGAACATTTTTGCATTTACGTATGTGTTTGGTTATGCAGCCCGGTGTGCCATACCAGCTGTTCCTTCCAACTTTCTCTTAATATAAGACATCAGATAATAATGTAAATAAGTGCTCCCGCGCCAACTCTTGCAGTCGAAGCAGCCACAAAGAGCGCTATCGGCGACTGCAAGTTTCGGACATATGCTCTCCATTATTTCAAACGACTGCAGTCGAAGCAGCCAAGTTGGGCGCTATCGGCGACTGTAAGTTCGCTCTTCTGTCCATCTTCCTCCTTAGTGATAAAGACTGCAGCCGAAACCGCATGTTCTGGCGGTTCTATCGTCGGCTGCCTCTCTTCTGCCAGACCGATTAGCTGAAGCTGCCGAAAGGGTAGCTTCCACGTGGCTGAAGGCTGGCAGACACTTATATCGTTGGACTTGGAGAGGTGCAAAAGGTGTATTAATGGAGGTGAAATGGGAGGCGCGGGCACCCCATAATATAACATAATAAAAATAAAATATAATAATAATAAAATATATTAAAACTAAAAAAATAGAATTTCATTTTCTTTAAATAAAAGAAGGGCTACTGAAAAAGCTCAGTAGCCAAACAGTATGTAATCGTTAATGAATTTAGTTATTCCTTTCCAATAGTTTTTTCAATAGTTTCTTTTCACCTTGGCCAAGGTTTTTGAAATGCCTTAATGACCTCCTTCAATTGGATCGTCATGGAGCGTAGACTGTTTGGTTATGCAGCCCTACATCCTAAACCGGCTGTTCCTCCCTAGAACATATAAGAGAGCTGTTGAAATAGATGCTCCGGAGCGGATGCTCTTGCAGTCGAAGCATCCAAAAGGGCGCTATTGGCGACTGCAAGTGTTTCGAGTACCCACTCTTTCCAGTACAAGCGACTGCAGCCGAGACCACATGTTCGGGCGGGTCATATCGGCTGCCTCTCTTCTGCTAGCTCGATCAGCCGAAGCTGCCAAATTGGGTAACTTCCTCATGGCTGCGGCTGAGCAGACACTTCTCGAGAACATTTTATGCACAGCGCCTTACAAAATAAATATAATATAATATAATATAAATCATTTTCTTTTAATAAAAAGGAAAGGACATTAAAAAAGCTTAGTGGCCAAACATTCGGTGACCCCGACGTGAATCTTTTTAATATAAAACTTTTTATATTATTGGCTACGGAAATTGCATAATCGCATAGTACAAGCGAACCACGCGCCTGCGTACGCGTTATATATTATTGTTCTTGTAAGTGTAAGAATATTGCTCGGTGCATCGAACTTTTCACTACAAGGCGACAACTTTGAGCCGCTGGTTTCAACAACAATAATTAAAATAAATAAAATAAAAGAAATAAACAAACTCAGCATTGCGCTGAGATGCAGCAGAATACAGTAAGCCGCAATTCGACAAAAAAAGCTAAAGTAGTTGGGCACATGGTTGGAGATTTTATATTATTGAAAAAGGAAGAAAGGCATCAGGCAAAGTTAAGCCCAAAGTTCAGTGGGCCTTTTCATGTAACAGAATTAGACAGTGATAAATATATTTTCAGGTCATTGACAAATAATAGAAAATGTAAATATGCTTATGAAGACATAAGAATGATACCAGAGGGGCATGTACCAGATGAATTTGAATGTTGTAATGAAGATGTAAATATATTGATTAAAGAAACTCAGAGACAACATATATATAGACATAAAATCAAGTTGTTGTAGACGACAACATTTTGCAAAGTTAGATGTTCTGTGAAGGAACAAACAAAAGGGAAAGATATAGGTGGTGAAATTGAGTGCTTTTGCCTTTTGTCTTGCTTACCCAGTAAATGCTGAGCGGGCTGCTTGAGTAGCCGAAGTAGACAATGTGATGTTTACAAATATCACACATTTTGTCCATCAAGAACAAATGCAGAAGCACATCTTTGAAGATAGATCCAATGCAAATAATAGCTAAATTTAATACAACTTAAGCTATTTTTGAAGCATATTTCATCGCCAAATTATGCGAATGTTATATTTTGCGAAAATAGTGAATTAATTATTTTTTAACTAGTAAAATAATAAGTTCAAAACATATTGTTACAATTGTGTAACTTTATAATGTAACCCTTAATAAACAAGGGTTCAGAGGCTTCTGCCTGACTAATTAAAAATCAACAAAACGAAGCAAATGCGATTCCTTCATATTCTTGGGCTACCCTTTAAATAAGTGAAGTTCAAGGGACACGATAGAAAAAAGTATGCGCATGTCACAGGCAGGGCCAATTTAATTCATTTGTATGCATTGCTCTGTCCCTAGGGTATCATACGATCGCGCGGTCGTTTTTCAGGGGCCACGAAAAGTAGCAAAACTCTTTTAAATCGCTTCAAAAATCATTTTTCGGCAGGGGGTCACACATACAATTGCTCGATTCTACGATGTAAAAGTCACATTGGTATGTGTTTGTCACAGGCTAGACACAATATGCCTTGTTGCAAAACTATATTCAAAATAAATGCTATCGACAAAACGACCAAGAATTGTACAAAGCTTATGACAACGTGTGATAAGGAAGGCAAAATACTTTTTTCCTTTTTGTTTCTATATTCGAATTGTCGAGCTAAGTCAGTCGGCAATATCCGACAACTCAGCATTGCGCTCAGTACTGAATGAGTTTTACTTTCCACCCACTATTCACTTATATGAGTGCGCTCAAACATCTCACCATTCAACCTCTCTCGCTATGTAAATTTCTTAACAGGTCGAACATGTCCATTTTTATTTATATGGGTAAGTTGGCTCTGGAAGTGTGGGAGATTTTCTCATCGAGCTTTTATGTTAGTAGTGACAAAGCGTTCACCTTGTTTATCATAAAATCTTTGACTGATGAATTCTTAAGACTGAATTGTTCTCTTTTGTAAACCTGATCAAATATGATTGGTTCGATGTTACGTTATCTTTGTGCCTTATACCTCGAGAAGCTAAAGCAGCAGCTGTTAGGCTTTATTTCATTCAGTGAAATTTTGCTTTACATTAGGTGTAATCACATAAAATTTAAATTATGCGAAGCCGTTGTTGTAGAGATAAATTAACAATACTGTTTGGCTACTGAGCTTTTTCAGTAGCCCTTCTTTTATTTAAAGAAGATGAAATTATCGTTTTTTAATATTATTATATTTTATTATTATTATATTGTATTATTATTATGTTATATTATGGAGGTGCCCGCGCCTCCCATTTCACCTCCATTAATGCACCTTCTGCACATCTCGAACTCCAATGATAAAGTGTCTGTCAGCCTTCAGCCACGTGGAAGCTACCCTTTTGGCAGCTTCGGCTGATCGGTCTGGCAGAAGAGAGGCAGCCGACTAAAAGAACCGCCAGAACATGCGGTTTCGGCTGGAGTCCTTTTGCGCTTAGGAGGGAGACGGTGAGAAGAGCGACCTTGCAGTCGCCAAAAGTGCCCCTTGTGGCTGCTTTGACTGCAGTTGCTTGCACTAATAGAGAGCCTATGTACAAAACTTACATTCGCCGATAGCGCGACTGGCTGCTTTGACTGCAGCCGCTTGCACTAATGGAAAGTCCAAAACTGACAGTCGCCGATAGCGCCCTTTGTGGCTGCTTCGACTGCAAGAGTTGGCGCGGGAGCACCTATTTACATTATTATCTAATCTCTTATATTAAGAGAGAGTTGGAAGGAGCAGCTGGTATGGGACGAATATAACGAAATATTATAGTAAAAGCCCAAGTTAAGTAAATTAGCTTACGATTATGATTGATGATTGATCTCGCGCTACAGAGAGGATAGAGCGGGGCCTCGGTTCGATGCATTTCGAGTGCATTTATAGTGAGCAGATTCGCGTCAGCTGGCTGTGGACTTTGCAACACCGCGTTTTTCCTACACGTTATGCTGCGTCTATGCTTCTTATCCGTTGTTAGTTACATGTATGTAACACGTATTAACACTCTGTGATAACCACTATTGCCCGAGAGGAAAAAGGTTGAATATCTGCAAACTTAGAAAACTTGCCGACACAAGTCAAAAAATAATTCTTATACGTTTGGTAAACATCGATGTGTAAAATTTATCCTGAGATAACATGGTTATTGGCCGTCCGTTTTGGGACAAAGCAGCATTGTGGTCAAATCGTAAGCTTTTGCATAGTTAGGGTATGCTAACAATAAATCTTCGGGCATATAATTGTCTTTCAGTTTATTAAAAGTGTTTTGCTGATTTCCCGTTAATTCAATATGAACCTTTCTCGAATTGTTTGTGTTTATCTTGCCGTTTTTACCCCTTAGGAGGTTGGTTAGAGGTTTAGCGATGGTTGCGAAGCCACGAACAAAGCATCTTAAATAGATCGGTAATACTATAAATAAACGTAAGCCAAATAGTGTTTTTGGGGGCAGCAAATCCTTAAAAGCTTTACCTTTAAGGTGAAGTTTAAATATCACCTCTACCAAGAGTGAACCACAGTTTTTAGTACATTTATTCACGCCTTCTGCGTGGGTGTATACAGTAAATAAGGCATATTGTACACTAACTATCGTATCGAATTTCGCTAAAAAATTGTCGTGTCGCGGTAGCATAATATGAAAGCTCCATATATATTATCGTTTCGAGGTATCATCACTATGATGCTCTATATATAATCGTTTTGAAGTAGCATTAATCGGATACTCCATATATATATATAAAAGTTAATAATCGGGTCGAAATATTGTAGCAACATAGCTCGTAAAATAAAGAATAATTTTTACCCATTTTTAATTGAAAACGCAGTTTTGGCTGTGTCCTTTTCTGCCAACTCAATTTGGTGAAAACCCGATTTTAGATCCAATGTTTTAAAGTATTGTTCTTCACCAATATTAGATAGAATTATCGGATTGGTTGGGATTGAGTTCTTATCGTCCGTTATTTTTTGGTTCAACTTACGAAAATCGATAACCATTCTTTTTAGTTTTTGACCTGATTTGTTGGAACCCTTTTTATCGACGACCCATGTTTAATTATTGTAAGGCGACTTCGATTCCCTAATTATGCCTTTTGCGAGAAGTTGTTTAACCTCTGCATTGACAAAGTCAGAAACTCCCGAGGGTAAGGGTATAGTTTCGAATACCGTGTTTTTATTGTAGGGTGGTTACTCGTTTAGGCCTGAGAATGCATCAGCCGTTTGGCTGATCATTTCATCAAAGTCCTTCCCGACTACAAAAAGAATATCTGAGTTATCAATATTAATAAAATTGACGTCAGGACATCCTGCAAATTCTAGCGGCTCCCAGCCGCTGTCTTGTAAGATGCAGTTGATTGCAAAATTTATATTTGCATTTACTTATTTTAACAAGTCTAATCCGATTACGGCGTCAAAATCGTTCATTTTATTCAGCACGAATAAATATGATTTTACAACAGAGATATGGATATGACGTTCAGAGTGGGGCATAACGTATTTTCATGACGCGCCTGAGTACTCTGCAACTGTGCACGTAATGTACGTAAGCAGGGAGCTTTCCCTAAAGAATTGCAGCATTCCGAACATGAAATATCGTCTTCAATTTCCTCGAGGGTCCCTTGAGCTTTTGAAGAATAAATGTTCTCCCCTCTTTTTAAGACAAATTGTTCATTTTCTGAAGACTCTGCATGAAGAAGTCGGCTAAAATTTCCAGCCCCTTTATACGCTAAGGAGTTTCGCCTAAAGCGTGATGATGGATCGACGTCCATTGGCTCAGAAGCGTTATTCTGTTGCCTTTGTAGACACCGTTTATGCCACCTGTTGCTAGGGGCTGGCCATGTGCGCTCCACCTTGACGCTTTTGAAAGTGTGAGTGTCTTTTATGAAAACCTTGTTCATTCTCATATTGAAAAAAGCCCCGTTGTCGCGAAGATTTCTTTTTCTTGAAATTACATTCGATATGTTGGGCAAAATTAGCTGCGAATAACTTCCTGTTATTGCTAGCTTCAGATCCTTGGGCTAATACTATAGCTGTTGGCAGATCGACACGTTGAGCTGAAAAAACGGCGCCTCTAAGGGATTTTTTATGACCGGATACAAATGTATGAAGTGCATCGTTTCATAATTAGTGCATAAGTGCATAAGTGCATCGTTTCATAATTATTTATAATAATGAGCCATAGTCATTATAATATATATAATAGTTTAATTCGTTAACAGAGTTAACTTTTTCTCGAGTTCGTCATAGTATTTTACGAATGGCATATCATCTTATCACCAGTCTAGCAATAATTGCTCGAAAGTTTAGTACCGTATTAAAGGATGTTAATATCGCATCTGCAGGTCCCCTTATTTTATTTTGTATAATGGCAACAGCTTGGTAACGCTGTTAACTGACTTGGTAACAACAAGTTCAACAACTTTATAAGCTACATGTGCGGCTAGTCTCCAAGAGACATATACTTTTTGACTCCCGTCAAAATCAGGAAGAGATTTTATTATAGCTAGCGACTCATCGCATTCCTGACCTGGCACTATTTCCACTGGAGGATAATTCTCTTTTTGGGGTGTTTACTTTTAAAATGTTAACCTGATCTGTAAACGCTTTTATTTGATGTTGATAAAAAAATTCCTATTGTTCCTGCAAGCGAGCGCACAAGCTCCGCTCTATTTCTGCTCTAAATTGTTCAGACATTTTGATTTTATTTAATGTTTCTAGGAACGATGGAATAACGTCTTCAAATTTGACATAATCGGATGTTACTCTGAAACTATGCATTAATTCATAAAATGGATGGAATATCGAAAACATTTTCAATATCTTATAAATTTATAGTTTTACTAATGAGCCGCTGAATACTTTAATTCATCCACAAAACTGGCACTTTTTTAAAAATTTTTTTTTTAATTCAATTATATATTTTATATTTTTAAGGTTTAAGAAAAAAAATTTCGGAAAAGAGGCAAAAGAAAGTTTCACTTACATGATTTTCGCATACGCCAGGTAATAACCGATCCGTTGTGTGACCTGGGTAGCTAGAGTGCACCGTTAGAATGGAGACTTATAAATTTGGCTTCGTCGCTACCCAAGCCGTCTGCTTGGTGACAACATATATGTTGGATAATTTTTAATTTACCTTACTTTCTACTAGTGGCTGCGAATTTTTTGTAGCTTTTAATTTTGGTTAACAACTTTGCTGGTTTAATAATTTTTTTTAAATTTTTTTTTTGTTTTTGGTTATTATTGATGAGCTAAGCTTTTATAATATTATTTTTAACTTCCTAGAGTTTGATTGTCGACTGGCTGTTAATCTCGTATCACCGTGCGCTTCTTACGCGTCCTACTGCGTCTATGCTTTTCATACGTTGCAGAGACAACCTACCTATAGACATAAAAATTAAGTTGTTGTGGACAACAAAATTTTGAAAAGATAGTAATAGAGTTTGAATTCACTCAAAATAAAAAGAGAGAGCTTGTGAATTTGAGTGCTTTTGTCTAGCTTCCGCACTACTGAACGTTGAACGACTGCTTGAGTAGCCGAAGTCGACGAAGTGAGCACATTCAAGTATACAAATATTACTGAATTTCACGCATATTTTGTCCATCAAGAACAAATGCAGAAGCAGATCTTTGAAGATAGATCCAATGCAAATAATAGCTAAATTGAATACAACTTAAGCTATTTGTGCAAACATTTCAGCATTTTGAAGCATATAGCATTGCCAAATTTTGCGAATATTATTATTTGCGAAAATAGTGAATTAATTATAAATTGGTTAGGATATTATTTTGCCTAAATATATACGTTACATATGTGTAACACCCTCTAGTAACCCTTGACTAACTAACTTCTGAAGGACAAAAAGTATTTTCGAACAGTTTTATTTATTTTGATTAGAATAAAAACAAAACATCAGCCGCACATCAAACTATCGTAGTACGATAAAAATGTGTAGTTTTCATATAATCGTTTCTGAGCTAAATTTATTATTTATCCTATTTCATTTTGTTACATTTTTATTAATCGCGCATTGAGTTTTGCATATGATTCTTACGATAATTTGGTAATCGGTATATATTTTACCTTCTCTAAGCGTCGGGCGTCGCCAGCTTACTAAATTATTTCTATTAAAAATAAGTGACTATATAAAATACAAATTAAAGTTCGGCAGTTGTGTAGAAATGGGTACAATATCTGATTTTGGGCAAATAGCGTTAAAATGGGATCCGAAGAACTTAGAAATTCGTACCATGTCTGTGGAAAAGACATTAGAACCTTTAGTTTTACAAGTTACAACACTTGTAAATACAAAAGGTCCAAGTAAGAAAAAAAAAGGTGAGTGTCACCAAATGAACAAAAAATATTTAAAAAAAAAAAATTTGTTTTGTTTTCATTAATCTTTTTATTATATGCTAATTAAAAAAAAAAAAAAAAAAAACGTTTGAAATTTACCTTAAATTTGCGATAGAGATATATTGTATATTAAATAATTGTACTGAAATTTAATGTGGATAGCTTTATTTTTAATAGGGCGCAGTTACTTTAATGGAAATGTTCTTACTTGCTTCTTCTTTTTTTATATTAAAAAAAATGATTTTTTAAAATATCAACACTTTTATATTATCTTAAACATAACTTCCATGTATAGTTAATAAATATTTTTGTATCTAAAGGAAAATCTAAGCGCGCTAGTGCACTTGTTGCAGCTGTTGAAAAAGCCACAGAGAATTTTATTCAAAAAGGAGAACAAATAGCATATGAAAATCCAGACATAACACAAGAAATGTTGTCTGCCGTTGACGAAGTCCGCAAAACGGGTGAAACTATGAGTATTGCTGCCAGGGAATTTTCGGAGGATCCATGCAGTTCCCTTAAACGCGGCAACATGGTGCGTGCGGCTAGAAATTTGTTGTCAGCTGTTACACGCTTACTTATTTTAGCAGATATGGTAGATGTTCATTTGTTACTTAAATCTCTTCATATTGTTGAAGATGATTTAAATAAATTAAAAAATGCCTCAAGTCAAGACGAACTTATAAGTAGTATGCGGGTAAATATAAGTAATTATTTGGGGTCTTTGTGAAAAACAAATATTTTATTTACGTAGCAATTCGGACACAATGCTGGAGAGCTTATTAAACAAGCAGCAAAAAGGCAGCAGGAATTAAAAGACCCACAATTGCGAGATGACCTGGCGGCTGCTCGAGCAATGTTAAAGAAACATTCAACTATGCTTCTTACTGCGTCTAAAGTTTATGTACGACATCCAGAATTGGATTTGGCAAAAGTTAACCGAGATTTTATTTTGAAACAAGTGTGCGATGCTGTTAATACAATAAGCGATGTTGCCCAAGGAAAATCAACGCAGCCAACCGATGTTTACAGTGGGGCAGGAGAACTAGCTGCAGCGTTAGATGATTTTGACGTATGTTTTATTATACATCTTATTACCCCTTTCATTAATACGAATTTTAAATTAGGAAGGAATTGTAATAGATCCCATGAAATACAGTGAAAAGCGGTCCCGTCAAATGTTAGAAGAACGCTTAGAAAGTATAATTAGTGCTGCTGCACTAATGGCTGACGCCGATTGTACAAGAGACGAACGTCGAGAGAGAATTGTTGCAGAATGTAATGCTGTTCGACAAGCTTTACAAGATTTGTTATCTGAATATATGGCAAACGTAAGACAGATTTAAGAAATAAGATTATATGAAATGTAAGTAAAACTGCTAATTTTTTTTGTAGATGGGTCAGAAAGACAACAGCTCAGGCTTGGATCGAGCAATTGATCAAATGTGTCGAAAAACGAGAGACTTACGACGACAACTTAGAAAAGCCGTAGTTGATCATGTTTCCGATTCGTTTTTAGAAACTACAACTCCTCTTATTGACCTGATTGAAGCTGCAAAATCTGGTAATGAAAAAAAAGTAAGAGAGAGGGCTGAAATATTTACAAAACATGCTGAAAAGCTTGTTGAAGTTGCTAATCTTGTGTGTAGTATGTCAAACAACGAAGACGGGGTAAAAATGGTTAGATACGCTGCTTCACAAATTGAAAGTTTATGTCCACAAGTAATTAACGCAGCTTCAATTCTCACAGTGCGACCCAATTCAAAAGTTGCACAAGAAAATATGTTTGCTTACCGTCAAGCTTGGGAAGTTCAAGTTCGCATATTAACAGAAGCCGTAGATGACATTACAACAATTGATGATTTTTTAGCTGTTTCCGAAAATCATATTCTTGAAGATGTGAACAAATGTGTAATGGCTCTGCAAGTTGGCGACGCTAAGGATCTTCGTGGAACTGCTGGATCTATTCATGGACGATCAACACGTGTATGTAATGTTGTTGAAGCTGAAATGGATAACTACGAGCCGTGTATTTATACAAAGCGAGTTTTAGAAGCAGTCAAGATTCTTCGGGACAAGGGTTGGTATTTATAAATTTAAAAACTATTATAAATTAAGTATATATTCGTTAAATTCTAATTAACAACTTATCTAAGAAAAATCAATTATGATAGAGGGAGATAAACCAACTGAAGAAATGTATATTTTAAATATACAACGCTGAGATGGGCTTGGTAAAGTCAAAATAAAATAAAAGAAGTAACAAAGAAGCGATACTAAATATATTAAAGTCAACTTTTCTGCTTTGCTTCAATCTTAATGCTTGCAACACACCAACACTTAATTTAACTCAAACATCAGCAAAAACTCGTCGATTTTTTGCCGATAAGCACAATTAATGCTTACAAAAAGACTTAATCAAGTTTAGAGGAATTTGCCCCATCTTTATCGCAGGCAGGAATAAAGTTAATTATCTTTCGGCAAAATTTGAACGTCGATACTTAATTCGACAAATGCCACACATTAAGAGAACCTAAAGTTGCAGAGATTGCTTTTTGTCTGTCAGAAATTGTCACATACCAAAAAATTTTAATCTTATAACACAATCATACTGTTATTAATATTAGAGCCCATTGTTTTATCTTCAAAGCGAGCTTCAACCATTTGAACATCACAGTTGATGTTTGGTTTTCAACATATGAAAATTCAGAAAAATTATGTATAAAAAATTTTTGAATCTCTGATTTTGTTATATTTTTATTTACCACTAAAATAGAAACAAAAACTTAATTTAAATGCAGTAGTGGTTTCATTTTTTATATTTTTTTATTTACAACATTAACTAGGGATTAATATTTAATTGACTAAGATATTTCCGATTATTAAGTCATTTAGTTACTGTTCCGAATGGGCCATTATGAATGTGTGACATAAGTGACCAACACCATGTATTGCCCTGAACATTGGATATCATATAGTCAGTTGAATATTAAGTGTCACGAAAAATTTTAATCTCGTAGATCTCAGAGTGCAGCACAAATAATACCTTTGTGTTCGTGCTTAAAAAAAAATAAATTTATGCATTAGGCTTTCGTTTTTGTTCTCCCTTTATAAAGCCTATTGTTGTATGTTTAAGCACTCTGTCTGTAATTAAGTTTTATTAGAATCAGCTTGTTATATAGATTGTACGAATTAATATTTAAAATGAATACTCTTTTATATAATTTTTTCAGTAATGATGCAGTTTGAACAACGAGTTGATGCTGCCGTTGATTCTCTCTCTACCAACACAAACAAAGATGTTGATGAAAATGACTTCATCGATGCTTCTCGATTAGTTTACGATGGTGTACGCGAAATTCGCCGCGCAGTATTAATGAATCGAGTAAGAAAAAATTTTTTTTAAAATATATTGAATAAAATATTTCTAACGTTTAATTTATTTATGAAGATATACTTCATAATTCTACTCACAAAATGCGTGATAATAAAGACTCAAATTTAAAGTTTTAAATAAGTTTGATTAAGTTTAATACGTACTTTTAACAATTTAAGAGATACTAGAATTATTTTCAATCTGGTGCTGGTAAAATAAAATGAATAAGTTAAACCTGGATTTTATATATTTAGATATAAGTTCTAAATAATTGACAAAACTAGTAAAGAGAGAGAAACCTTAACTTGATATTTAGACCATTTATATATATCAATACATATTTTTTATTAATGACAATACCTTAGTTAGGTTAGAATTATAAATTTATTCATTATTATAAATTTACCTGTCTTAATTTTTTTTTTTCAGAGCTCGGAAGATTTAGATACGGACACAGAATTTGAGCCGGTGGAAGATCTAACATTGGAAACAAGAAGTCGATGTAACATTTTTCAAACTATTGTTAATATTTACGCAGTTTACCCATATTTTATTTACTCAAAACTTTAAAAAAAATTGATATTGTTGCAAAAATTATTTAGGAACAATTTAATAGACATTCTCGTCAAACATTTTTGCTTTTCTGAGCGAACAAATTAACGTACTGATTATTCTTAATTTTACTTTGCATACGATATTTATATTTTACGTGTATGCTTAAACTACTTATTTTCTTGCAGCTAGTGCACATACTGGCGATCAGACAGTTGACGAATATCCGGACATAAGTGGTATTTGCACCGCAAGGGTATAAGAAATAAATTAATTGACATTTATAGTTAATAGAAAATTAAATGATTTTTAGGAGGCAATGCGAAAAATGACAGAAGAAGACAAACAAAAAATAGCTCAACAAGTTGAGCTGTTTCGTCGAGAAAAACTCACTTTCGATTCTGAAGTGGCAAAATGGGATGATACTGGTAACGACATCATTTTCCTGGCAAAACATATGTGTATGATTATGATGGAGATGACAGACTTCACGAGGTAATTAATATTTAATTTAAAATAAATTGTGTTAAGTTGTTTAACTTTATGTGTACACACATTACAATTCTCACAAATATTACTTTAATTATATTTTTAGAGGTCGTGGTCCATTAAAAACTACTATGGATGTCATTAATGCAGCTAAAAAAATTTCTGAAGCCGGAACTAAACTTGACAAACTAACCCGTGAAATAGCTGAGCAGTGCCCTGAAAGCAGTACTAAGAAAGATTTGTTAGCTTACTTGCAGCGTATTGCCCTTTACTGTCATCAAATTCAAATTACTTCAAAAGTGAAAGCAGATGTTCAAAATATAAGCGGTGAACTTATTGTTTCCGGGGTATGTATGTAAGATAATGTATAATGTAAGCTCAATAATAGTAACGATAATACGGTTATTGTATGTGATGATGGCTGTTAGTTGCTGTTTAATTTCAAAACCGTATTCTCTTGCTGATATCACGCGAATGCCGGCCTCTGCTACCGTGTCTGGCCACGAAAACTCCTAACAGGACACTTCCAGCCGACGCCGACCGAAATAGAGGGTTGCCACCCTCGCAATGCCCTGCTACTCCTTAAACTCGGCCATCCTCAATGTCGTCTGTCCCAGACGATAAAAACTCTTCATTGTATTTAGCGAATCTCCACAGCTTCATATTGTAGGCACTTGTGCTCGTACAATTCGGCCCCTCGGACTGTTCAGCTGTTTTCTTAGTCCTTGGTTATCTCGTACGGGCCCAGAAACGCGTTTGCAAGATTTTTTCCCGTTACAAACTGCGTCCGTTTTACGCCTCGCGTTTCTTGTCAAAGTGCCGTTTGTAGCTCTCCTGCGCTTTTTCTATGTTTTTTTTTGGCCTCCTGACGGAATCGCATCCTTTTTTCCATCGAAGCTCTCCGTCATCACACCTTCTAGGGTTGTCAGTAGTTTGTCGTTTAATTTGTTCTCCATTTTTACCTCAAACAAGATCGAACGATGTCTCGATGTCGATGAATGGTCGCTTGAGTTGATTGCCCGCTGTACTTGTGGCACAAACTTGTACCAATTCGCAGACTCCTCGCCTGACAGCTTCGAGAGGACTGAGACTATAGTTCGGTTCACTCGTTCTACTGGCCCGTTGTCTCTTGCCACTCTCGTTGTGATCAACACATGCTCTATTCCGTTTTGTATTGGTGAAGTCTTTAAACGAATTCAAGGTGAACGCTGCGCCTCTATCTGAGATCAGTCTCGTTGGGTAGCGGAACACATTTGCCCATTCCCCAATCTTTTTCAGCGCTTTATTAGCTTCAGTCGTCTTTGTTGTGCATTGCAAACACGAACTTGAATTGTTTCACCGTGTTGCATCCATTGATCTCCGGTGATCCACATGTATTGAGTGCAACGGCCTGTTTTCTTTCTCAATACATTTTAGGTATCCATTTTGTTTTCCTGTCTTTCTGTTAGTTATTATGCATGGAATGCATGCATTTATCCATCATCGAAAACTGTTGTCGAACTGTGTACTTAGTTTTCTGGACCGCAAAGTGACCGACCTCGTGGGCTCTTCTTATAATTTCACTTTCCATAGTCTTCGGGACTACCAGGAGTTCGTTTCCTTCAACATTTTATAACAATATATCGTTTTTCAGCAGAAAGCCATTGTACGGACGAGTCCTTAGTATCTCCTTTATTGCCTGCACGTACGGATCCCTATTCTGCGCTGCTTTCAAACGTACTAAGGCTTCCGATGAAACATACAGAACATCGCGGGTGTGACGACTGAGTCCACATGCTTCATCCTTACACCATCTTTGTGTTCTGCTTTGAAGTAAAAATCCTGTACAAAATCCACTCCGCAACTTCGGAAGGTATATCCTTTTTTCCAATTGTTTGTAGTTTTGATGGCGCTTCTCTATAATAGAGTCTCAGGACTGGCTTGTTTGACAGTGCATATATCAGCTGACCGATGGCGTTTTTTTTGGGGCCCCTCAATCTTAAAAACGGCATCCTTCTTAAGAAGCTCCGTTAATGGGCGAGCTATCAGGCCCAAGAATGGCTGCCGGCGAGTTACAAAAGCCAGAATTCAAACAATCCCTCTTTTAATGCAGTATACTTTCTACTTTCCTCCTCAATAAGAACATAGAAGAAACCCTTCTCCAGGTTTATTACAATATAAACTTTTGCTGCTTGCAGCCTTTCCAGCACTTCATCAATCACGTGCACCGGGAAACGGACCATCAAATTTAATAGATAATAATAGAAAGTTCACGCTTTCTGTATGAGCCATCCGTTTTGGCTACTACTACTATTCTGCTGGCGGAATTCGATTCCGATGCTTGCGCGATACTTTACTTTGTCCAGCTATCCACTTGTCTTTTTACTGCCGGCGGGAGGATGGCGACATGATTGGAGGTAAAAGAGAATGATTCTATCATCTGGTTCATTTTTAAGTTTTACGGGGCAATTCAAAGGTTGTGCTGCTGGTTGACAGTTCTATATTAATGTCTGCACAAGCGGTTTAAATTGTAACGGGGCATTGGTGTCCGCTTCCGAATTGTCGTCGACTCTTATCATGTTTATATCCGCAATGTTTACTGCGACAAGTCGGTGTGTTCGGAAGTGAAATCCACTGTCATCTATAGTCAAGCAGTATTTCGATATAAAATCGTATCCCAGCAGCACGTCATACTCTGTTTTTCCGTCTGAGTGTGTCGTCCACATGCATCTCGTCGGCAATATCTTGAGAAATGTTCCGCCTTAATGCATTTAAAACATTTCACTTCTGCCTTGCAGTCCCGACGCAGCTGATTAGATGAGCCACAATTGAAACAAAACATATTTTTCAATATTCCTTCTTTCACCGCTACTGTTCCCGCTCTTATGATGTTTCTGCTCATTCTTGTTGCGCACGTTGTTTTGCTCTTTCTCCTTTTAGCTCTCATAATTGTCATATCGTTTTTTAAGCTCTTCGTATGTTTCGCACTCTAGCATAATATATTTATATCCGCTCTCAATGCATAAGCCCTTTTTTAATGTAACAGATTACAGATTGCGTCTCTACGTCTCCCATTGCAGCAATTTTTCGCATTTGGAACGTATATTCTTGGAAGCTCTCGTTTTCCAATTTCTTTCTGTTTTCCAGCTTCTCATGTATTTCGGCGCTCCCAAAGTTCTGCCTGAACGTCGTCGTACGTGCTCACAAACTCCGACTCCAGAAATAAATGAGCGGCGCCGGTAATTTTTGTTTCTCGTTCAGTCCATAGCCGTCCGCATTCTGTTCGAAAATCGTTATCCATTTCGCTACTGACACCGAGGTCCCATCAAAGTCCGGTATGACTTCTAAGAAGCCTTTTATCGACACCAGTGGCTCATTTTGTCTTAGATCATCTGCCTGGATCTTTAGTGTCAGCAATCGAATCATCTGCTGAAGGCTTTCTTGGTTCTCTCTGACAGTCTTCTCGATTCGCCCAATTAACCCTGCCTTCGGCGCACTTCCCGCATCGCTTTCTGCCTCTCATCTGTCTCTCAATACAATTCTTTTTTGCAACTCTGATCGTGTGGTTTTGGGACTTCTTAGCGTTTTGTTATTATTTGTTCAGTTCTGACATGGTTGAGCCCCCAAATGTTAGATAATGTATAATGTAATATCAATAATAGTAACGATAATAAGGTGAGGGATTAGAATCTGTTAGTAGTAAAACCGGAAAGGTAAAAGTATTTAAATATAAAAAACTATTATTAAATTGTATTATAATATATAAGTACTATTTTACTTAAATACAAAGTCGATAGTAAGCATTATAAATAAAAAGTAAGATAAATCTAGCTTTTAATTTAACTTTCAGCTGGATAGTGCGACATCTTTAATACAAGCAGCTAAAAATTTAATGAATGCTGTAGTACTTACTGTAAAATATTCATATGTTGCGTCGACAAAGTATACAAGGCAGGGAACTGTAACTGTAAGTCATATATATAATAAATTCTTAAAAATATTCAAAACTTATTAATTTTTTTTAAAATTTGTTTCAATATATGGCGACTGCCATTTTTATTTATTTTTAAAGCATAAATGTATATTTAAACTTTTAAATTTAATATAAAAAATACTAATTTGGTCTTTTTTTCTAAGTCACCTATTGTTGTTTGGAAAATGAAGGCCCCCGAAAAGAAACCATTGGTTCGGCCTGAGAAGCCAGAAGAAGTACGAGCTAAAGTTCGAAAAGGATCACAGAAAAAAGTTCAAAACCCAATTCACGCTCTGTCTGAATTTCAAAGTCCTGCTGATGCTGTATGAAGGATGTACTTTATATTACTCAACCGCTATCCATTGTCATCTAAAAATTGTATTAATACATCATTCTATATACTTAGTACTCATATTATATATAATTGAGTAAGGTTAATAAATTACAATTATAAACGATATAAAAAACTTCGATAGTAATAAATAAGTGCAACAAATTGATAAATATTTGCACCAATTAAGATATATGTTTTACATGTATGCTAGTATGAAAATTTATATGTTTGTCGGCGTGCTGCTGCAAGCAAAGTGCTGGCGTCACATAGACGATTCATAATTCGGTACTTTGGCTTGTGCTTGCCTGCGCTAGGCATATGCAAAGAGTATAAAGTATAGCAACAGGAATTGAGGATCCATTACTAAGTGAGGTCTGATCGTGAGTCGCAATGTGTGGGAGAAAGACAGAGCCAGAGACTTGCTGCTTTGAGTGAAAAGTAGAAGTTATGAAATAGAATTGTGCTCTGTGTTTTGCTGAGAGTTAGTCTAGATTTAGACCCAGATACGAGCCGAGCTTGCTGTGCTTTGAGTGTGACAAATAAAAGTGATAATAAAGTCAAATCATGTATCATAACCTGACATGTTCATGAATGAAAATATTCATGTGATCAATATTTTTTTAACGAAGCTCTCCAAGTGCAAAAAATATTACATCTATTAGATACATTCCTCAAATCGTTGCTACGCTTCATAATACAGATAAAAAGAACAACACTGTGAATTAGTGTACACAAAAAATTGATACTTTGTTTATTTTATAAATGTGACTTCTTGTTTTCGATATTTGGGTGCAAATATATTTTGTAATATTTAGTTTTGTTTAAATTGAGTTTTCCAACCTAAATTATTATAAGCTAGTATGAGGAGTGACGGTCACTGTTTTCCTCTAGGAAAATTTGCTTCTTAAGTGAATATAACGGTCCGTTAACGTACGCTTTAAATTCGGGATAACAACAAAGAGCTAAAATACCCAGTTTATCTCAATAAAAAACGACGCATTGCTACTTTGTGACGAACTAATGTGTAACGTTCGTCACAAAGCAATGCGTAGTTTTTTATTGAGATAAGTTGCGTATGTACCTGTACTGAGTATTTATTAATCATTGAAAGTGCAACTGAACTAAGGTCAGACAATCAGCTTTTATGAGACTTAAAATATCGACATGCTGATTGAAGTTGAAAAATGTCTTAAATAAGTAGTTGCTGGATTTTGTTTAGCCCCATAGTAAGTTTCTCCCGCACAAGCCCAACAATGTGAGTTATAACAAACATTTTTTTTTGAGCTCAAAATCGAATCGAATGGAGCATGATTGACATCGCAACGGGACGACTACAATATTAAATAGCTAGGAAGAAAACTTGAGTACCTTGATGAGGCACAACTCGAAGAGCTGGTATATATGCAACTACTTCAAGAGATACAATACAATGACAAATAGAAGTTAATTGAATCTGAATCATGTCGGACGTAACATATAGATCAATCAATACTTTTGTCGTTTTTTTTCTATAAATATAATTATTGTATAAAATATATCACAGTACATTCAATTGAACTCACCCTTATTCCTCCTATTTTTAATACATTTTTATTTAATACACATGTAAAGCTCCCAGGTGCAAAATTTAACAGGTTTTAACAGATTATGCATATTTCCAACATAACCGCCTCAGACTAAGGCATGTTGTCAGCCACCAGTTGCAGTTTTTTCACTGTAATGACGATAGTAAGACGGCTAAGCATGCACTTTCCTGTTGCTGAAGTTACAAAGAATAGGCACTGTTTAGCTACTGAGCTTTTTCAGTAGACCTTCTTTATTCAAAAGAAGATTAATTTAATTTTACAATATATTACGTATTTTACTATATAGTCGCTGTGAATCGTGCTCCGGTTCCAATGAGGCGTACCCAACCAGTGTCTGCTCAGCCGCAGCCACAAGGAAGCTACCCAATTTGGCAGCTTCGGCTAATCAAGCTAGCAGAAGAGAGGCAGCCGATATGACCCGCCCGAACATGCGGTCTCGGCTGCAGTCGCTTTGGCCACTGGAAAGAGTGGGTACTCAAACACTTACAGTCGACAATAGCGCCCTTTTGGCTGCTTCGACTGCAAGAGCATTCGCACCGGAGCACCTATTACAACAGTGCTCTTATATGTATGTTCTAGGGAGGGAGCAGCCGGTATGGGAAATAGGGCTGCATAACCAAACATACTTCCCCCGTTGGAAGCTGTAAGCTTTCGACCTACTCCAGTTTGGTTTCAGGAGCTGATCCACGTATGAGTCATGGAGTTGGCGTCTTCTGCTGGCGTGGGTGGCATAGTTAATTGATGGTATTTTTTTATGAAGGGGCAGCTGAGATATGCCTTGGGGCATATCCGTTGGAGACTGTTGACCCTTGATGTCATCTTGTTTGGGTAACACGCACAACTTTAGGATGCTTCTCTTGATAAGTCGGTTTTCAGCGTGACTACCCTTGCTACCCCATCCTTTCCAGAGATCAGCTCAGTAACCCGAGCAAGCGGCCATTTTAAAGGAGGTAGGTTCTCATCCTTTACGAGAACAATGTCGTTCTCGAAAATATTTGGTTTATGAACACGCCATTTCCAGCGCTGCTGGAAATAAGATACGCGTTGTCAGCGATCGAGTCGGTTGTACGGCACTTCCTTTAAGTCTGGCTCGGGACGACCTCCAGCAACAATCCAGCCCAGCCGCGTCTTCTGAAGGATGGGTTGCTCTGGTGACACCTTAATCTGCCCAACACAAAGCAACTCAAAAAATAGGCCTGCCCCAATCAGCAAGTCAACCCGCGAGGATTTGCAGAACTCAGGGTCTGCCAATTGAATGTTAGACAGAATACTCCATTCCGACGTATTCACGCTGACGCAAGGCTGGTGGTCAGTTATATTTGGGGCGACAAGGGCTGTGAGATTAGCGGCGTAGCTGGAGGCGTTGGATTTAATACATAAGCTTATTCATGTACCTTCGGATTCGAAACTTGCTGCCAAAAGTCCAGATACATGTACGTCAGCCCTTTCTTTTTTTAGTTGCAGGTAGTGCGCCATTCTTGAACTAATAATGTTGACCTGAGAACCACTATCAAGGAGTGCTCGGCAGGGAATCCATGATCCGGAGCGGATTTGAGCCTGCACAACTGCTGTCGCCAAAAATACGTAGCTCTTGTTTTTGTTAGCCAATAAAGTTGTGCTGTGCGGCGCTTCTGGTTTTGACCTTATCGAGCTTGCCGCCAGTCTAGACTCAGCAGATGACCCCGAGGCTTGCGCAGAGAACACTGCGGCTCCACGATGAAGCAAACTATGGTGCCGTCTGCCACAAAGCTGGCAAGAACTAGCCACACAGCCTTACGAGAAGTGACCCGGGGCCAGGCACACCGAGCAGAGTTGCATCCTTTTTACCTTGTGCAGTCGATGAGTTTGGGGGAGACTGCTGAACAATTGGCAGTTGCTGATGCTGTGACCGGGCAGACGACAGCACAAGCAGGAGTTCGCATCTATGGTGGTAATTAAATAAGATCTCATATGCTGTGAGCCGTTGCCCCTATGCCCTTCAGCTTGGGACCTACTTGGCTGCCTCAGAGCTGAGTGTTCCAGGTTCTCGAGCTTTAGACACCGCCTGTCTAGAAATTCTAAAAATTTCTCCAATGATGGGATTTCATCGGATGAGATGGAATTCTGCCAAACCTCCTGGGTGACATGATCCACCCTTTGCGTTATTGCATAAATACTGATGGCGTCAGCAATTTGTTCATTAGTTGATAGCGTTTCTAGCGCACGCAGATGGGACATGACACTGTCAGAGAGCACACGTAAAGTTGCAGCCGAAGGAGCTCGAATTTTGGGCCGCTCCAGAAGCTCATTAATATGGGCTTGAAAAATAAGACGCTTCTTGTTGAATCGCCGGTGGAGTATCTCCAAGGCTACACCATAATTGCTGCCAGATAGCTCAATCGAATTTATGGATTCTAGGGCGGGACTCTTAAGGCAAGATTTCAAATGCTGAAATTTCTCCACTGAAGTAAGGTCGTGGTCTTGATCAATAATTGACGAAAAAGTTGCCCAAAAGTCCGCAAATTTATCGTACCCAGTGCTGAACTTGGGGAGCTTAATCTCCGGGATTTGGGACCGCCGATGATGATGCCCTGAGCACAAATAGGGCGGACCATCTGCCAATATTGTTGAAGACGCTAACGCTTCTGCCTTCCTCTTGCTAATCTCGTGCTGCAGCCTCTCCTTTGACGAAAGAAGTGTCTCGCAGAAATCCATGAAAATGTGATGTTCAATTCACTCAGTGAGGTCATGAGCGTCATCAAATTTTCTTTTAATGTCACTGAGCTCTTCTACGTGCAGATGGAGACCCTCGATTCGCATGGATGAAATTTGCTCTTCAGTTAAATGTCGGTCAAATACTTGCACCTTGGCGAATAACCCAGCAGCTAGTTTCTGGTGTGGTTCCAATTGATCAGTGGTGTTAGAATGGGTGGCCATGACTTCTAATTTATTTAAAGTTTTGTTATGTATATAAGTTGCCTTTTGCGTAAATCAGCTGATCCGCGGTAAAGTCTCTGCACTTCGTAGATTGTATACAGCACCGCTAAAGGGAATGTGAGGTACACGAAATCAACAGCAGTCAAAACGTTCTTTGCTGTTCGTAGGCGTCGCATCAAATGAGGGATGCGTGACGTGCGGGAGCCACAGCAAAGAGCGGTAAGCACCTTGTGGACGATCGAACTCGAAGGGGTGCGGGGTGCACAATCGACAGCAACCAAAACGTTTTCGCCATTTGTAGGCGTCGCATCAAAGGAGGGGTGCGCGACGTGCGGGAGCAACAGCAAAGAGCGATAAGCACCTTGTGGACGTTACACAGCTTATTTATTTATTTTTCTTATTTTATTTATTTTAATTACTGCTTAGTAAATGCAAGTCTATTGGCTCAGGTTCGAACAATGTTCAATAACGACAATTGTAAAACAACAGTTTCAAAATACTGTTCAATTTGCGGCTTGACAACAACAAATATTCTTACACTTACAACAATAATATATAACGCGTGCGCAGGCGCGTGGTTCGCTTGTACTATGCGATTCAATTTCCGTGACCCTTTAATATAAAAGTTTTATATTAAAGAAAATCACGTCGGGGTCACCAATGTTTAGCTACTGAGCTTTTTCAGTAGCCCTTCTTTATTCAAAAGAAGATTAATTTAATTTTACAATATATTACGTATTTTACTATATAGGCGCTGTGAATCGTGCTCCGGTTCCAATGAGGCGTACCCAACGAGTGTCTGCTCAGCCGCAGCCACAAGGAAGCTACCCAATTTGGTAGCTTCGGCAGATCAAGCTGGCAGAAGAGAGGCAGCCGATATGACCCGCCCGAACATGCGGTCTCGGCTGCAGTCGCTTTGGCCACTGGAAAGAGTGGGTACTCAAACACTTACAGTCGACAATAGCGCCCTTTTGGCTGCTTCGACTGCAAGAGCATTCGAGCCGGAGCACCTATTACAACAGCGCTCTTATATGTATGTTCTAGGGAGGGAGCAGTCGGTATTGGAAATAGGGCTGCATAACCAAACTGGCACCAATGCAAATATAAACTGGCTGATCGCTGAAACCTACGAAACTAATTGCAGCCAGAATGACGGACTAAGATACATCGGAATACGGTGTCTAGAGGAGAATTAAAATCATGCCAAAAGAGTAGGAAGACAGCATAGATTAAAGTGCGACACAAGCATTGAAGTAATATCTTAACTGCAAGCTACGTTTAGCGAATCACCAACGATTGTACCAGCAATACGAAAATTAAGTACATAGACTCGGTTGCCTTGTTGTAAAAGCGCAACTTCAGGAGCATATACAAGATTTGTATATCGATTGAAGATTTTTGCACCATGGTGCCGGCCGGCCCGTCAAAAAAATTGATTTTCTATTTATGAAATACGATGAGGAATGACGCAAAGCACATAACATATTTAAATACAACTAACTGACAGAATTAGTACAGATATCTGACAACGGAACGTACAAGCAATGTACAAAAAAATTTACTTTCATTTGACCAGAGAGTACCAAATACAAGAGTGGATGATAGCTCTCGAGCTTTCTGTTAAAAATAATAAACCCTGAGATTGGCTCGGTAATAAAAAAATATGCATAATTAAAAGGTAAGTTACAAAGGCCAAAGGCACAGGAATAGGTAAATGATCATACAGATCCTGTGCTTTAAGGGTAATGCTTTTTTGTTATGTAAAATTATTTTAATTATTTGCATAATTTACATATGATTAATGTTTTAAAATTACCGAGTCCACCTCGAGTTTTTATTTTTAACATTTCGATGAAAAGCTACCACCCACTCTTGTAGTTTAACACTCGGTGAATATTGGGGTGCCTCGAATGCAAATAATAGACATAAAGCTCCTTTACATTGTCATATGATCAAGCAAGGCAACTCTGGCAAGTGTCTACTTACCACTTGTATCAAAAATTGTTTTTCTTTATATTTGTTGAGCTCACATACTTACAAATAGGCTGTAGCAATAGGAAGGAAATACATTAGTGTGTTGGCGACGTTGGCAGAAGGTAGCAAATTTTAAGCGAGCCCGTGCTTTACCCATTCTTCTTAAAAGAATACAAAATATCAGTCAAGTAGCAAACTGCTTAAGTTAGAAGCTGACAAATTATCAACGCAATTGACTTTACGACCGACGAGGAGCGATTGTTTATCCTTTTTTTCTTTGTTCTATTCCGCACCGAGCTTAACTGATTTTTCTCGTGAGTTTTCTTATTTCATCTCTAGTTGTATCAATGCTCTTTGATTACAATCATATATTTCTTGCAAATGAAGTTTGGAAATTTTGAACATACTTGACCTACTTGACGGTTGTCATCCCTAAAAACTATAAGTTGAGTCAATTAGTAACATCGGATGTATAAATTTATTTAATTTTTCTGTCATGATGCTCTCATTTGGTGCTCTTTGCTATTAACTGAACCAGAGTTATGTTGTGTTTGTTCTCCGAAGTACGTGTGCTTTATTTTTACTCGAGATAATGTGTCGGTTTTTTTTTTTCGGTATTTAAATGGTTAGTGTTAGAAAAGGTTTCTGACAAAATTGATTATTATAAGAATCTGTTGTGTTTAATGGATCGTTTCCTCGTTATTGATTCGATTGTTGCTCTGTTGTAGTAAGTTTATAATTTTTAATGTAAAGCATTATAGTTTGATATTTATAGTCTATTACTACTTTTCCTTGCGACAGCATATCTTTTCCTATTAGGAGGTCATAATCTTCAGAGAATGGTCATAATGAAAACTTATTATCATCACGAAGTAGGCCTTTGCTGCAGTCACTTTCCACGGCAGCTACTAAAGGGACACTTTCAGCCAACGACGATCGAAATAGAGGGTTGCCACCTACGCAACGCCCTTCTACTCCTTACACTCGGCCATCCAAGATCCCCCATCACTCTCTGCGAATCTCTTTAAATGCATCTAAAGTGAACGTTGAGCCACTGTGTGATGACTTTGTTACAAGACTGACTTTGTTAAAAGTTGTCGACCATCGACCATGTTTAAGCTCCAGTAAGTGTATCTGTCCAGATAATTTCTCCAATTCCTCGTCCTGTTCCATGGCACTACGTTCTCTTACATTTCTGTAGCATCGCAGCTGCACAAACTCCACCATATAGCCACCACCGACGGCCATCTCCTCCACCAATGTTTGTTTAACCGTAAACTTTTCGGTTCGAAACACATCTTTTTTGTGTCCAAACTGTCCTTTGCTTGACACTACTGGTTTGCCGCATCCTGCAGGGACCGACACTCGGAATCGAAATTGCGCTACTTCTTAGGAAGTAAATTGTTTCGACTATTTTGCTCCACGAGCAGCCTGCACAAGTCGTTTCTCTTGTTGGTCATCTTCTGCGCCTCACGTTTTCACTGACCCAAAAATCTGGCATTATTCCTTAACTTTCTCGTAGACACCCGACAGTTTATTCTCCAACTGCTTCTTAAACTCGATCAGCTGTTCAAGGACATGCCTATACTGGGTCTGCAGTCGGCGCTTGGTAAATTTCCGTTCTTTGGTCACGAGCTCGTTCTTAAGCCTGTATATACCTTCTTCGTTGTCACAGACAAGCCCCCTTTCTACCTTCTCCGTCATCTCCTACCGGCTCTTCACATGCCTAATTTTCTTCCTGAGCTTCACGCTTACAGCTGTTTCTGTCTCCAGACGTTCGATGGCAATATGTGCGATGAAACCAGAGAGTACCAAATACAAGAGGGGGTGATACCTTAACAGCGAAATGTTAATGTAAAAAATAAGACCTCGAGATGGGCTCGGTAATATTAAAACATTAATCATAAGTAAATTATGTAAATAATTTAAATAACAATACATAACAACAAAACATTAGCCTTATAGCAAAGGATCTGTGTGATCGTTTAGCTTCTCCTGTTCCTTTGGCCTTTGTAAATTACCTTTTAATTAGGCATTTTTTTTTATTACCGAGCCAATCTCAGGGCTTATTATTTTTAACTGAAAGCTCGAGAGCTGTCCTCCACTCTTGTATTTGGTGCTCTGTGAATGAAACGCTCCTTCTTCAAGTCAACAGTCAGATTGGATACCCTATTGACTTTAATATTTTTACATTTTGAAGAGATTGTCAAAAAACGCAGGATTGCCTTGCTTTTCAAGTATTTTTTTTTTCATTCTTATAATCGTACCTGTTCGATAATGTATAGAGATGTTCACAAAAGGTTTGAAAACTTTATAGGCTGCGTTTGGTTCCTGCATCAAACAGTGTAGTTTTCTTGACTGTCATCAAAATTCGGTATTCATTTTGATTTTTCTAATAGCTAATTAGCATGTCATACTTAATTGAATTGAGTTAAAATTTAATTAAAACTGCTTGATCGAATACTTTAATGCAGTCACAACAGCATTTAGCATTTTTTAGTTCGTTTTTCACATTTTAACACGTATTGTTTTAACAGATAAATGAGAAAAATGCAGTGAAATGCATTTTTGTTGTTGTTTGTTGGCAAATAATGATGATTAAGTTTGACAGGGAGAGGGTACGCCTTTATATACCTTCGATGATGGTGGAGTTTCGCACGTAAAATTGAGCGTTCATCAGGTGTCGTAGGATTTTGCTTTCCGCTCCCTAAAATTTCGTTATGTTAGTGGGTGAGGCCCAGTCCTAAGAATAATTTTGTATTAAAAAAGCTGATGGATGTTAGCTCCACCGATGAGACCGGCCGACATATTTCATGCTTAAGAGTGAAAGTGACGTGGGTCGGCCTTTCAGCGTTTATGACTACGTTCCAGCGCTCATGTCACGGTTGCACGTTGTTAAGCTCATGTTACAATCCCGTATACATGCAGTACAGAATCGGGCCCAAGACGCTGCCCTGGGTTACTCAATCTTACATTGTTTTATCGTTGCGTAGAAACTGCTCTCTACGATGATTTTGTTTAGCTTATATAAAAGACTAGTAGACCATTTTCTATCGAATGCTTCATCCAAGTAAGCTGCTGCGTATTACTTTTAGATTTTTAGAAAGTAAAATATAGAGCTAACCACTCTGTGACATTGTTTAATAGCAGCATGCCCATGCCTACACCATCTTGGTGTTCTGGAAACCAGCCTCTCTCCGCAATTATGAGAAGCAGTCTTTTAAGAAAAAGCTTCTGCAGGATCTTGGAAAGAATAAGTAAAAGGATAATCGGGGTGCACGAGGCGAGTTCTGTGAGTGAAGCCCAATAAATAGGTCATTTGCTCTTGTTTATATGATCCTTGGATAGTACACAAAAATATTATGTTTGTATTACTGAAGAGTTCCGCTCAATCGCAGAGATTTTTTATTAAATTATTTTTTGATTTATTTATTTAATTTTGATTTATTTATTTAATGAATCGAAAAATTGAAAATATTTTCATAACATACATGTAAGAAGTAGGAGGTTACTGCGATGGTAGCAACCCCTTATGTCGGTCAGCATCGGCTGGAGGTGTCCCGTTGGAAGTTGTTGTGGACAGGGACTGCAGCAGAGGCGAGCATACGCGCGATACCAGGAAGAGGAAAAAGTTGTCAAGGGTGAAAGTCGATATATACAATCAGCTGTTACAGCACGCAACTACTTTGAAATAAAATAAAGACAATTAACTATTACTACATACATGGGAAAAGTCAAAAGTCAGTCGCCGACTTAATAATAAGATATATTAAATGTAAAATATACGAATTAAATTATTGATATACATAATTTATTTGTATTTCTGGTGTGAATGCTACGTGTAACAATTTTTTATTCGCTTGAGTTGTGTTTTTTCGTAGTCTTGTACAGAATTGTTGCTAATCAGTTCTATATAAAATTAGATATAGCTTGTTAAAACCTCTATTTAAAATCTGCCGTGAATCTGTAAATTATATTTACTTAAAACACTGTTAAAACTGAGCTATAGATCTGAAATTCTCAAAGTAGCAAGCTAATTTACTTATACATAACAATTATAGGGGTAATGCAGACTTCATTGAAACAGATATGAGACAAGAGTTAGTAGTACAAGCATCGGACTAGTCACAGCAAAAAATAGTTGTTAGTTGAAACATACATTATAAACAGAGTTATTAAAGGCAGTATTACATTAGGAAAATATAGCATGCAAAGGCAACTAATTTTTTGCAATTTTATTTTCTTCTGTTTATGAAGTGCGTCAGATCAATATTTATCTGTTATATTTCTTTCTTTTTTATTACTGCAATCACATATGTATTTATTTTGAACTTTACTTATATAAATATTTGTTTATCACCGATTCGACCTTGAATTTAGCTGATGTTTTTGGATATTGGTGATTTTAAATTATAAAAGAAATGTTAATGTAATGAATAATATAAATTTTTACTTTGTGTTAACATAATCGTGAAATGTAACATGTATGTTTATAATAAAATGTTAGAGAGGTCTACTATACCTTAAGGTCGATAGCTTCCTGTAATCTATTTATCGTTATCGCCGGTTTATTCTTATTAAGGTTACGTGTCAGAAAACTCGTTCAGTTTCACAAAGAAATATTAAATGTTATAATGATTCGTACTTCAAAGCTTTTAAATAATAACGTCGCTAGCTATAGTAGCTTAATAACATTTTCTGTCCTGCTAATAGCATGGATAGTCGGATTTTCCTCGCGTTTGTTTGCAGTCATACGGTTTGAGTCAATTATACATGAGTTTGACCCATGGTTTAACTACCGAGCTACGTCTTACATGGTGCAAAATGGATGGTACAAATTTCTTAATTGGTTTGACGAACGAGCATGGTATCCACTGGGACGTATTGTGGGTGGAACTGTTTACCCCGGACTAATGTTAACTTCCGGCAGCATTCATTATCTATTACATGTTCTTAACATTCCTGTGCACATACGGGATATATGTGTGTTCTTAGCCCCAATTTTTAGTGGTCTAACATCTATCTCAACATATTTGCTGACTAAGGAACTGTGGTCGGCAGGCTCTGGTTTATTTGCTGCCAGTTTTATAGCGATTGTTCCCGGATACATAAGCCGTTCCGTTGCCGGTTCTTATGACAATGAAGGCATTGCCATTTTCGCTCTACAATTCACGTATTTTTTGTGGGTGCGCTCAGTAAAAACTGGATCTGTATTTTGGTCAACTGGTGCTGCAATATCATATTTTTACATGGTTTCAGCATGGGGCGGATATGTTTTCATTATAAATCTTATACCGCTGCATGTATTTGTGCTTCTTCTAATGGGACGATATTCGCCAAGATTGCTGACCAGTTATTCAACATTTTACATTCTTGGATTGTTATTTTCCATGCAAATACCATTTGTTGGATTTCAGCCAATACGTACAAGTGAACACATGGCGGCTTTAGGTGTGTTTATTTTGCTTATGGCTGTTGCACTTTTACGACACCTGCAAACCGTTCTGTCCAGACATGAATTTAAGAAATTATTCATTGTTGGTGGCTCCCTTGCAGCTATATTAGTTTTTGTTACTGTCGTTACGTTAACATTACTGGGTGTAGTAGCACCATGGAGTGGCCGATTTTATTCACTATGGGATACAGGATATGCCAAAATTCACATTCCCATTATAGCATCGGTTTCGGAACATCAACCGACAACTTGGTTCTCGTTTTTTTTTGACTTGCATATACTCGTTTGTGCATTTCCTGTTGGTTTGTGGTACTGCATAAAGAATATAAACGATGAGCGAGTCTTTGTTGTGCTATACGCTTTAAGCGCTGTCTACTTTGCCGGTGTTATGGTTCGTTTGATGTTGACTCTTACACCTGTCGTTTGTATGCTCGCTGGTGTAGCTTTTTCGGGTCTTTTGGAAGTGTTTCTTAAAGAAGATGTATCTAAGAAGACTACAAATTCCCTTAGCCCTGTACAAGAAGCTGACGAGCAAGACGAATCATTGGAGAAAAAAAGTCTTTACGATAAGGTTAGTTTATTATAATTAATAATTTTTAACAAGATAAAAAACTCCGTTTTTCTTCGTTCGCTACAAGCTTGGATTTTTAAAATATTAAAATTTTTTTACAGCTAATTCAAGTTATACCATATTGACTTCATATAATATAGAATTTAAATTAAACTAAGTTTGTCACGCGAATTGTTTTTGGAATTAAGCGTTACAATTTGTGTATTAACACATAAATACAAATATCGTGTTTCATTCATATGTGTATATAACCTTAAACATTTGTATTTTATTTTATTATAACAGGCAGGAAAATTGAAGCATCGAACTAAACATGAACTCTCGCCAGAGGTTGGAATAAGCTCTAACTTAAAGAGTATTGTAATTTTGGCAATTTTGATGATATTAATGATGTTTGCGGTTCATTGTACGTGGGTTACTAGTAACGCATACTCGAGCCCGTCAATTGTTCTTGCTTTTCACAATAGCCAGGATGGGTAAGCAATAAAATTTTGTATTTGAAAGTTGCCAATTTATTTAAACTATGTACATATGCATATCTTATGAATTTGCAATGTATGCAAAAAGTTAAACTCAAATAAAATCAATTTATATTATTTTTAAAAAGGTAAAATGTAGGACACATTATGTCTGTCTTATTAAAGCCGAATTTTAATTTAGTTGCAGTTAAAATATAAGTATTTTCAACTTAATGCATCGCTGATAATTCAAAAAACAGTTTAAAGTTATTAAGTTAATAAGTCGAAAGCTAAACAGTACAAAAATAATTCAGATTATCTAAAACTAAAAAAAAACCATAATTTATTTAGTTGTGATCTTATGCTTTTGTTTGTAATTATTTATACGTATGTGATATCAAATATACATATCGCAGAAATAATATATTGTTGCTTAATTATTTGCATGGTAGTGTATATTGAGTGAACATAATTTTATATACGTTTTTATACGTTGTTCACTTTTTAAAGTATTATAATATCGTACGCTCTACCAAGTGTCCCGAAGAATCGTAAAATTTCTATGGTTTACGCATACTAATGCGATGTAAAGGCCACATTAGTATGTACGATACCAGTTAGGGAAAGTCTCGATTTAAGTAAATTTATATTAATCAAAGTAAACGACAATTACTAAAATGATACCAAGCTTACGTATACAGTGGACCCTTAGTTAACGAACGCCCCTGCATAACAAACATTTCGCATAACGTACAAAATTTTAGAGAAAAAATAGTTTCGCTTAACAGACGAAGTTTCTACAAATTTCTGCGAAAAAATTGTACTTTTGTCAGAAAAGTTAGTAAAACTACAAAGAAGATTAAAAAAAAAAATATGCGAAATAAAAAATCAAAAATAATACAAATTGAGCATAAATTATTGAAAAATATAAGAAAGGTGTTGGCGTATTTGATCTAGGACGTGCATTCGAACTATCTAAATCAACGATTTCGACTATACTCAAGAACAAGGACCAAATTATGGACGTAAATGCGCCACCGATCTTTAATGATAATGTGTGTCGCATTTTAAACAAATTTTGAAGCTTCGCCAAAAACAAACGATATAAGACCGATTTTTCTTAAAGAAAAACTAGAACTAAAAAATATTTTTAAATATAAGTTTGTTTGCTCCATCAGAGACGTTCCATCATGGCGAATAATATTGCTAATCTGCTCCAAAGTTATTTGTGTTACTTCTCATTAAATTATCGAGCTTGCTTTCAACATACACTTTTTTGGTACAAAGAAGTATAATTTTTTCTGTTGATTTTTAAATTTGTTTTTCTCGTACATTGTGTGGTGTCTGCTGAATTTATTGCGTTTTTTAATTGCGACCTTTCAAAGTCCTTATAAAAATTATTTTCCAACGAGAGTTAATGTTTACAATAGATAGGAGCTTAAAACTAGCTGGTTGATTATTTAAAAAGTACCAAAGAAAAAAAAAATGTTCAGAAAGTTTTAAAATATGAAAAAAAATTTTGATTGCAAAATTCCGACAGAACATAAGCTAGTGCTTTAAATCAAATTGTGAGTTCATAAATGGTAAAATGAAATCAAATTAATTATTTGTATTGTATTGAACTAAATATCATAAGTACAAACTACATTGTAGCAGTAATTAGGCAGCAATGAAACTTCTCAGCTTAAATATCATGTAGCATTTTTTTTAGCAGATATAAGTCCTAATTATGAAACCTAATAAAAAAAAAAATAAACTTTTTGTATGATCTATTTATATGTTAATGTATATTAATTCAAATTTGAAAAAATTCTAGAATCGTTTACTAAAGTAAAGTTGCTTTTTTTTTAATAGTTCACGCAATATATTAGATGATTTTAGGGAGGCTTATTACTGGCTTTCACAGAATACCGCAAATGACGCACGCATTATGTCGTGGTGGGATTATGGATACCAAATTGCTGGAATGGCAAACAGAACCACTTTAGTTGATAATAATACTTGGAATAATAGTCACATTGCTTTGGTTGGAAAAGCAATGTCTTCAACTGAAGAAAAGTCTTATGAAATCATGTCGTCGTTGGATGTAGATTACGTTCTTGTAATATTTGGAGGAGTGATTGGGTACTCTGGCGACGATATAAACAAATTTTTATGGATGGTGCGAATTGCTGAAGGAGAACATCCAAAGGACATTAAAGAAGGTGATTTTTTTACGGATCGTGGCGAGTTTAGAGTGGATGCCGAAGGTGCTCCAGCATTACTTAATTGTCTTATGTACAAACTAAGTTATTATCGATTTGGTGAACTTAAACTTGATTACAGGTAAGAATATTTCGCAAACTATTGTATAACAAATAATATTTTAAGTAGCTCAAGTCTCATAAATAAATAGGTCAAATTATTTTTTACATATATGCATAAAATTAAATAATAAAATTTTTAGAGGTCCATCTGGATATGATCGAACTCGGAATGCTGTAATTGGCAACAAGGATTTTGACTTAACATTTTTGGAAGAGTCTTATACAACAGAGCATTGGTTGGTTCGAATATATAGAGTTAAAAAACCGGTTGAATTTAACAGACCATTTTTAAAAGTAAAAGATAGAATTGTTCCACCCACAAATTTTATTTCTCGAAAGGTAAAAAATAATTTTGTTAATATATATATCAAATTAAACTAGTTTAATTTTTTACAGACCTTTAAACGACGCAAAGGCTTTATTCGGAACCGTCCAGTGGTTATTAAAGGAAAAAGATTTTAAAAATAAACAAGAAAGAACTTAAAAAAAATATTGTTTAGTTGTTACTAATATATACTAAACACTATTAAAGTTATTCGGCAATTTATTACGTTTAAAATGTACGAGATATAATTGATAAGCCAAATTCAATTAATTTTTCTACATTTTTTTGGAAGTTTTTGGGTTTATTATACAATTTCAAGTAAGTTACGTTAGCTGACTTAAGCTTCTCAGAAATATACAATGGTGGACAAAAGTATTTTGACAAAGCACTAACCAATGTACTATCGCGTGTTTCTCTTTACTCGTACAAGTAACGGTATTCATTTAACTCTTAAGAGAGAGCTTCTATTTATAGATTTAAGAAAAAGTAATAGATCGTACTGATAGGTTAATTCGTTTCTTTGCTATGACATTTTTAGTGAGAGATAATACAATTTTAAACGGACAAAAGTATTTTGACATTGCATTCTTTCAATTTTTATTTGTGTCTCGTGCACTAAACATTTGCTTTTGCAAGTTGTAAGGCTAGTTTAATAAGCCCTAAGCGACTATTAATTAATATTTTTGCGATTCCATTCATAATTCATCGTTTCTTTTATAAAAATATGCCTAAGACTCGTGAACTAAGCCAAAGTCTGCGTAACGAATTGATAACAAAATACAAAGGAGGTAATTCGATTAAAAACCTCAGAAAACTTTATAAAATATCGCGGCAAAGTATTTATTACCAAATCAACAAGCAAAAAAAAAACAATTTCAACGGATAGATAAAAGCGTTTAACATTCATTTGCTAAAAGTATTGTTAAAAAGCCTCAATCTTTTTGGGAACAAATTTTGTGGACTGATGAAAGTTCAGTTGAGTATCATGGCTCGAAAAATAAAATATTTTGTTGACTACCAAAAAATCCTCGTAAGAAAGTAAGACCAGTATGCGAACGAATTTCACATGGTGGAGGGTTCGTTATGATTTGAGGATGTGTATGCTTTAACGGGATCGGTATTTTGACACCCATTGATGGTACACTAAATAGAGAATTATATATCCTAAATGACAGACTTATCGGACAAGATTTTATTCTGCATTATGTCATAATTTAGTAAAACCGCTTCCTGGACGTTTACAAAAGGTAATAATCGCCAAAGGGGGCTATATTTTTTATTAACCTTTTTATAAATTCGGCTATTTCTTTTTAATTTATTCTATATTCTATATTCTATTCTATGAAACACATATTGTCAAAATACTTTTGTCCATAACAAGGAAGTGATAGTTTCTTATTTGGGTTGCAATTGTGATAACTAATCTATTGGGTTGGTTTCATTTATTTGTTGGATTTTTACGTTTTTGGGTGTTCCCTAGCTAACTTATATTGAATGATAGGGTGAAGCTTTTCGCTAAATATATTTAATTCGTCCAGATAGTCGTTCTCAGAAGTTGTGGATAATTTGTTGGAGAATTCCGCCTTTTGATCAAAAACTCCTATTTTGGGGATACCGTGTTGGCTAAAGAAGCGTTTGAGAGACTTAACTATATTTAAGCTATTTCTATTAGTAATTTAGAAAATTTGTCTAAAATTGTGTTGTTGTTTAAAGTGTAAACATATGAACAATATCCAATGGTTTTCCTGGAATTTCAGATACTTGAAAGGGAATTTTTTGAATCATTTTTGGTGTTTAAGCAAATTTCTTGGTAGATTGTTTATTTTGCATCTATAACATGAAGAATCTCCTCCTTACTATTTGAAATTTTAAAAAACAGGTGGCTTCTAATTTTAGAAATGTCGAAGAAGAGTTTCCCTAAGGTCAAATTGTCGGGAAATGACTGGATCTCGGAGAAAGCAAGCTTTACTTATCTTGTTAGAATATAAACGAAGCAAGTTTGCTTTAATATTATCCAAAATAAGTGCTGTTTCTGCTTAATGAAGGGCCTCATCCGCTCTATCAATGATTTTATTCCTAAATGCTTTCAAGGTTAGTAAACCGTAGGGTGTTTGGTCGATGCCCCCGATTAGTATGATAATCGCTTCTACGCTAGTTATATATTTGATGAGTTGACTCACGTTTCCATCGAAAGTTGGGAGTTTCTTAACAAAGGTTAAAATATTCTTAGGGTTAAGGGTCGAGTTTAAGTTACTGGACCCACTTATAGGTGGGTTCAGTGGGGCATGTGATACCGGAAAAACTGCCGTGTTCGATAGTTGCGATTGAAGATAATTTTTCGTTAAACATTGGAAGAGGGTTTGAGCGAATGCTTGATTGTATGGTCCTTTTGATTTTAAGTACAGATCGCGTAGTTCTTCCGGACATTAGGTTATAAGTTTAACTGTGGTTATAATGGTAAATTAAGAATTGTAAAGTGTAAATGATATGAAATGTATGTTTTATAAAATTATTTTTTGGTACACTGGTGTAGTCTGGTGTTTTGCTATCGCTGCGTTTGCCAAACGAATAGGCTCGCAGCTGTTGCTCCAGTTCGTTACGGGTTTTGATATCCGTAGTGAACGCTAGTCACTGTAGTCGCTTGTGTGCTCAGTGTGTTTCAGCACGACCGACACCGCAATCTCTTCGTTGCTAATATTCTTCCACTATGATAGCAGTGCCGTCACTTGTCAGGTGGCGTACACAGACACACACTCGCCTGGCCTCGCTTTGCTGTTGTGCATATTTAGCAATACGGCAGCTGTCGTCTCTACGAATTCGTATTGTTGAATAAAAAGTGATCGGAATTCCGACTACTTTATCCCGGCATAGCAGACTTCGGATAACCATCGAAATGCTCCTCGTTTCAACGAATTGCTTAGTGTCATGACGAGAGCGCTGCCTTCTAGCATGTTCTCCGCTATGATGATATCCACAGTTATGCACCAAGTAGCTGCATTTGCATTTGCAGTCTCTGGGCTAAACTGTGGTAGCGTCACCTTGATGGTAGGTTAAGTTGTCACTGATTTGCACTGATTTGAGCAGATCCCGAAAGGTTTTGCTTTGCGTTTCGGGTAGCGCACACCACTGCTCGTTCGACAGGTTAAGCTGTGAGTTGAATCCCACTTTTGATGTCGGCGAGATGGGCAATGGTGGCACATTATCCTTTTCCATCATAGATTTATTATATGTTATACAATTTCGGCTTTTATATAATTTGGTTTTGAGCCCAGCGAGTTGCCAGACTTCCTCTTTGGCGCGTATCTACTTTCTATATGCCCGAGCTTCTGCTCTTCTTCTTCTCATCGCACCTTACGATTCTCTTAATACTTATTGCATATTCCATTATGTCAACTACGCCGCCGAAGAACAGCTGGCACCATGCTCAATTGAGTGCAGCTCAAGCGATGCTCACTTATGTTAATAACACAGATTAAAACATCAATTTGGAAGCAAGTAAATGACTGTATCTGGCACTGGGATGGTGACTCACGCAGCTGCCAGCAAAGCTCTGGCGTCACATGGACGAGACATAATTCGGTACTTTGGCTTGTGCTTGCCTTCGCTAAGCATATGCAAAGGATGCAAAGCATAGTAACAGGAATAGATCCGTTGCAGAGTGAGGTCTGAACATGTGTCGCAATAATTAGAAGCAAGAGAGAGACAGAGACTTGCGACTTTAAGTAAAAAGTAGAAGTTGTGACATAGAATGGTGCTCTGCATTTGGTGAGAGAGCAGTTTAGATTGTGACCCAGAAGTAAGCAGAACTTGCTGTGCTTTGTGTAACAAGTAAAGTGAGGATAAAGTCAAATCATAGATCGTAATCTGACATCAGAAGTGGGATTGGTTTTACCACAAGAGCAATATAAGACTGATTTGGAAGAACAAAACAGATAAAGCCACTATATCAGTTGACCTCCAAACTTAAATCATTTGCTTGGAAAAAGGAGCACCAGCAGATTCGACAAAAGATCGTCTGACACCATGCTGACAAATTTCGACCCTTACCTCTAAATAGAACTGCATATAAATGAGAGTGCAGATGGTTATGGCGCAATACTGACGCATAAGAAACGTACAACAGCATCAGAAATTAAAAAATATTAGTATTAGTATTAGTGCATCGTTGGTGGGCATATATGCAGGCATTTGATTTAAGTGTTGAATATAGAACGGATAGCCAAATGGCCCTTGTGAATTTTTTGTCACGAAACCTGATAAAACGTGTTAGAAAAACACGTTGTTTGTTGGTACTACCTACGGAGTTTAGGTGGTCAGTCGTATATCATGTGCATAAGGCTATGATGCATTTAGGATGGCAAAAAACTTTATACAAGGTTTATAAACAGTTCTGGTTTGAACAAATGTCTAAGTATGTCAGACAGTTTGTCGAAAATCGCATATCATGCAAACTTTCTAAGCCCGCTTCAGGAAAAGTTCAAATTGAATTGCACCCTTAACCTAAGATTAATATACCTTGGCATACCATTCACGTTGATATAAGTGGCAAGTTCAGTAAATATAATGAGATGAAAGTATATATTATTGTTCAAGTAGATGCGTTCAGGTTCGTAAAGTTGTCAGGTTAGGTATATCTTTCTTTGGAGTTCCCAGTCGTATCATCGCTGATCAAAGCAGAAGTTTCGCCTATAATATTTTCCGTGAATTTTGCCCAACAAATAAAATTTACCTACATCTAATAGCTATAGGCGCAAGTTGAGTCAATGAACAGGTGGAACGTGTCATGAGCACGATAAAAGCTACGCCAACGGCCGTTGAAACCAGCGAGTGTTCTTGGCAGAATGCATTATAAGATATCCAGTAAGCCTTAAATTGCTCTACAAATAGAGTTACAAAATTTAGTGCTTTAGGGTTATTAATAAGAAAAGGAGCTAGGCCTATTAGCATGTTACAAATAAATGAAGATGTACATATAGTTGATAAAGATTATGATAGAAATAGGGTTAAGTATTAAAGAAAGTAAAGTTAAAGTATGGAAAGAAATGCACGATACGATAAGGACAGATTTGACAAAAAGAAGGCGAAAGTTATTGCGTATAACGTAGGTGACCACGTGTTGTTGAGAACTGAAAAACTTCACTAAACAAAACTTGATCCTGATTTTCGTTTCAAGTAGTTAAAATATTAGACGGAGATCGGTATGAATTAAAACCATTGGCTTATAAGCTAACATATAAATATTCTCACGAGTATCTAAGAGCGCTTCCAAGCAAACAAATAATTACCGAGTTGAATAAAGAAGTCTTAAGTGATGAAGAGTCCCGAGATAGAAGTGAGCCCCTAGGCGGCACTAGTGAATGTGTATTTGTGTCCCAAGGAGAAGAGTATAACAGCTGTCTCGGAGGGACGAGAAGTCTTATGGTGGAGCTCATGGTAACTTGGTGAATAACAGCTTTCTCGCAGGGACGAGAAGTGTTATGTTAAAGATCGTGGTAGCCTGGTGCATAAGTTTGCACGGCAATGTTGAATTAAAATTGCACAAGAAAACGAAGTTATGTAAACAATTCATTGTTTGAAGTTGAAAATGATTTTTTTAGAGTTTAAAAAAAAAATTTATTTTGAATAATTCTTGATTTGTTTGATTAAGTGGAAGTTCAACCCACGAGGACTTGTGGTTTTGTCAGGAAAGTCATGTCGGCGCGCAACTGCAAGCGAAGTACTGCAGACATATTACGGTACTTTGGCTTGAGCTTGCCTTCGCTAAGCATATGCAAAGGGTGCAAAGCATAGTAACAGGAATAGATCCGTTGCAGAGTAAGGTCTGAACATGTGTCGCAATAATTAGAAGCAAGAGAGAGACAGAGACTTGCGACTTTAAGTAAAAAGTAGAAGTTGTGACATAGAATGGTGCTCTGCATTTGGTGAGAGGGCAGTTTAGATTGCGACCCAGAAGTGAGTAGAACTTGCTGTGCTTTGTGTAACAAAGAAAGTGAGGATAAAGTCAAACCATGGATTGTAATCTGACATTAAATATGTACGTATGTATATATAGTAAAGTAATTTTTACACTTGAATGTTGAGTTTTTAAAACCTAAATTTTAGTTTAGAGTATACTCAGCTACAATTATGGTGATTAGAGGGGTTTTTTTGTTTCATCACAACAATGTGGCGAGCTCTTAATTCGAATTGCATTATATTACAATGTTGCTTAATGCAAGTCTTCTTAACTATAATTTTGAAGACTATAGTAACATATGTCACTGCCCTTCTCTTAAAGAGATGATGATGCTTTAGCAGGGATTGATTGAGTCAGAGAGTACCAAATTGCTACTCTCTGGATTGAGTGTTAGATGTAGGATTTGATTAACATTTTTATCATTTTTTATTTTAATTAGACAATGTAAATATGTTTAATAGACTTTACTTCAGTTACTGGTAATGGTGTGAATGAAGGTGTTATCTGCTTTAATATATTTTTATTTTTCATTGTACATTTGTGATATATATGATTTTATTTTCTTATGTTTCTTAGTTATTATTCAAATTTTAGCAAATTTTCATTTTTTTAATTTATTATTCAAATTTTGAAAAAATTCTTATATATATAATTTATTATTTAAATTATGCAATTCTGTGTAATTTCGTACAGTTGAGAAAAGGTGTTATGACAGGAAAACAGGAGTTTGTGGGATGATATTTTCATAAAATGTATTTTGTTTCTTGGAATGGGTCTTGTAGTAATGTGTTTCTCTGTTTTGATTTGTAATTTTATAATGGTCGATATTAGATTGTTCGACATATATTGTTATCTAATTTACTTTCCTATAAAGGTTCTTTTCTTTATCTCGTATTGGTTTTGTACTTCTGTCTATTATTGTTTCGTTTGTTAATTCATGTCTTCTTGTTTTGTTGTGAGTCTGGGATGGGTTGACCGGCATAGATAAATATGTGTGCGAGTGCTTATAATTGTAAATGTATAGTATTGTTTCAATTTTACTTATTTTTGTTTCATTGTTGTCAGACGGTTTTATTATTCGTATTTTTGTTTATGGTCTGGTGCGATTTCTTTTAATATTAGCTATTCCGGTTTTTGTCGTTTTAAGTTGAAATTCAACCTCTTTACTATCAACCCATCGCTTATGGGCTAGGCTGGAAATTTTGACTTACCTAACTGATAAATACCAATTAGGGCTTTTTTGCACTTGATCCAATCCTTCATCAATCATGAATCTTCAAAATAACAGATATCTATAACTGCATTGCATACTTCAAAGTCCGCATTATTGTCTATGAGCGCTACAAAGCGCTCTTCGTACAGAAGTGATCGACAAGGTACCGCACGGTCCGTCATTTCATCGTATAAAAAATGGGTTATTAGTTTTTTAAAATATGTTTCGTGTTTTAAATCGGGTAGACCTTTGGAAAATATTACTTGTCTACTAAAAGAATTAACTGATTTTTTAGTAATAGGAATTAAATTTCTACCACCTGAATTAGAGTTATGTTGTGTTTGATCTCCGAAGTTTATGTGCTCTCGTTTTACTCGAGTTAATGCATCTGTTTGGTTACACACTATTGAAGATCGTTAAGCCAAGCGATGATCATAAAATATCACCCTGTTCATGAAGTACTCCAGAGAGTGAATCCTCCATAGTTTAGTACATATACTCACACACTCATTTTCGGTGTGAGTGCATATAGTATATAAGGCACATTTCTAGTATAATTCTCTCATGTCGTTTCGAACTATTGAAAAGTCGCAAGTCGTCGTGTTCTTCGCTGAAAGTTATCGGTGCATCCGCCTTGCACTTTATTCCGCGGACGTATCTTTCGCGCCGAATTCTTTGTTCGCTCTCTTTCAATTTTAAGATCGGCCTGCCGTGCTTGTCGCCCAATGCGTCACTCCCGAGGAGACTGAACAATTTCTAGATTAAAGCACTCGGAGTTTCTGGGAGATTGAAAACGTACCTGAACCTGCTTCCATTTATTTAAAGGAGGAAATGGAGTGCGAGAAGTAATTTAAGTCGCACGTCCCTCGAACAGCATCTGGTGCGTACTCTGTCCGCCTCCCTCTAAATGGCAGCCTCGATAAGCTGGGTGAGTCCTACAGCCAAGCGCATCGCCGCTTTATCAATTTAGTTTTTCTCTTTGGAACGCCAGCCACGACAAAAAACTCAGTACTCTGCCTTCATTCACGAGTATTTGGAATTAAACCACATGTCGCTCGTAGACAGAGCCTCGGCCCGGCTCTGTAAATATTTTCTGCCACATCACTGCGTGCTGAAGGCCGATAGCTGCTCCACAAAACTCAGGGTTGTATTTGACGGATCTGCAGTCACTTCCCGTGGCGCTAACCGGAGACATTTGTACAATGTATAGATGCGTACGGGGGGTTCCTTAGCCTAGTGGGTAGTGTAACTGCTCCCTAAGCGTGAGGTCGTGGGTTCGAGCCCCACTCATGGAAGTTTTTTTCATGACCTGTTAATTTTTCGGCATAATATGTTTAATGGATTTTTCTGGACCCATTACACATATCATGTTTGAAAAACGGCATTCCCGGACGCCATCAGATGGCAGCCCCATCTCTGGGATAGGTTGCACCCGGCTAATCACTAAATCAATTGAAAATTAAACAATTACTGAAACTAATACAAGAAATGAAGAAACAAACCCGCAAGCCCCAAAATATTCATGGGAGACTTTAACGCAAAAATCGGCCCTAATAACAGCGGATTGAAAACAATCATGGGACAACATGGCGTTGGATCACGCAGCAATAACGGTGATAGACTTATCGACTTATGCCAGACACTTCAACTGGTCATTGGTGGTACTGTATTTCCACACAAGGAAGTCCATAAATACACGTGGACATCACCAAATGGGCATACGCGTAACCAAATTGACCACATCTGCATAAGTAGAAAATGGAGACGCTCATTGATGGATGTACGAAATAGGAGAAGCGCATCAATCGACAAAGACCACGAATTGGTAGTCGAGGAGCTCGTTATCAAGCTCAGTCGTAAAAACAACACTGGCACAAGGACAACACGAAGATAGCCTCCTTTTAACTTACATCGACTTGGCGACCCCACTCTATCCTCCAGAATGGAAACAACGCTACGTGAGCAACTAGGGTCGCTTGAGCACTCATGGGAGTTGACCTGCAAAATACTGAGGAGTACAGCGGAGGAGATGCTTGGCACACGACAACACAGACAAGCGAATTGGATATCGACTCACACATGGGACCTTATCAGAAGACGGAACAACTTCGAGTCAAGAACAGACCAAGACTGCAGAGATCGAGATGATTACAACGAGCTATGCAAGATGGTGAAAAAATCAGCTAGAAACGATAAGAGGAAATTACTGGACAGGCTTGCTGAAAATGCAGAAAGCGCAGCAAACACAAACAATATGCGCAAACTGTACCAGATAATTGGACAACTATCCGGAAAATGCCAAAGGCAAACCCAACCAGTGTGAGATTCAACCGGAAACCTCCTTACAGATGATGAGGCACAAATCCAAAGATCCAACACTTCATGGAGATCAGCCGCACAGAACAACAAATCAGCACACAAGAAGACTCCTTAAGTGGCATATCGATCAACAACATCAGGATATCACCCACGGCACCAACAGTTAGAGAAATCAAGGACGCAATCAGGAAACTTAAGAACAACAAAGCGGCTGGGGACGACGGCATAGCGGCCGAGCTTCTTCAAATAGATTCGCAATTAATAGCCGAAACATTGCATCCACATTTCAACAACATATGGGAAAGTGAGCGAATCCCAACATCCTGGAAAAAAGGAATCATCGTCAAGTTACCAAAGAAAGGTGACCTCAGTGACAGCAACAACTGGCGAGGAATTACCCTGTTGAACACAAGTTACAAAATACTTGCCACCCTATTGAACGAACGACTACAGGAAAAAATCGAGCCAATACTGCGAGATGAACAAGGAGGATTCAGAACACACAGGAGTTGTGTAGATCAGACAAACACACTACGCGCAATTACCGAACAAGCTGTGGAATGGCGCTCGCCATTGTATCTCCTGTTCATCGACTTCCAGAAAGTATTCGATTCAGTAGACAGAGTAGCGATATGGGAGTACCAGTAAAGATCATCAGCATAGTGAAAGCTATGTACGATGAATCGATCTTGCCGTACTGCACAATGGGAAAATTAGTGCACCCTTTCAGACAACAACCGGAGTAAGGCAAGTATGCCCCCTATCACCACTTCTGTTCAATCTGGTAATCGACGAAATTATGAACGAAATATGCAAAACCTGGCGCGGAATCACATGGAGCTTCACCCGACATCTCGAAGACATGGACTACGCGGATGACATCTGCCTGTTCGCTCATAAGTTCGAAGACATCCAAGCCAAAGCAAGTGAATTGGAGATCTGAGCCAACTCTGTAGGACTGTCAATAAACGCATCAAAAACAAAGGCGATGCGCATCAACAATTCCAACCAGAGCAACATAACCATTGGTAGCAAAACTACTAGGGTTGCGTCATAACAGCCAATGGTGGAATTGAAAGCGATGTTGACAGTCGACTGAGCAAATGATGATCTGCATTTGGTATAAACCGTTTGATATTTAATATTGACAAAATGAAATAAATATTGGTCGAAGGTTGAGAATTTTGAATATTAAAAAATTAAAAAATTATTCTCTAGTGGTAAGATACACGTCAGCAGTTGTCGTTCCTTCTCGGCTTCTTCAAGAATACTGCAGACGCTAGCAGCTTATAATTGGGCACCTGAGGCTGAAAATAAAGGATGAGTTGACGTTTTAACTCTGGCTATGTTTTTGTATCGTAACTGACTGTGGTTCGCATAAGTTTACCACTGATGTTACGCTCGACATGAATAAGGAAAATGTGTTCTTGTAGGGTATAGTTTCAAAATGTAGTCTACTTAGCTTAAAAGCTGTAGAGAGCACTTAAGTCACCTCGAAAGGTTTCTTCTCCTCGAATTTGGTGTTCGATTTGTGATATGTCATAATCAGACAGTATGTATGTATTTTTAACATTAATATTTTGCTGTTGAGCTATCTACCCCTCTTGTATTTGGAACTCTCTGGTGGGCATAAGTTAAGCTGAGTAAGAAAGAAACTGGTGTCCGATTTAGAGCTGTATACTGTTTATCTGCTTTGAAGTACAGAAACTAATTGCTGTATGTAGTTGTGTGTAAGGAGGCACGCATTGTTTTTTGATGAAGAATTATTCGCTTGATCTTCTAAGAAAAAATACATGCCGCGAGCACAAATATTCCCCATATTCAGAAAACGTTGATTTGAGAGCATTGCGGAGGATGAGGCCAAAAACGAGCAATCACAATCATCTTCGACATCACAAGAGCGATCACCCGCACCTTCCAAACATAACAAAAGCCTACTTACAATTTTGGAATCGCAAAATCGCAAGTTGTCTGAATTAATTATGCAAGTGCAGCGCTTGCAGAGGGAGCCGATGGACGCAACAGCCGTAGTATGGCCTCTATTTTATCCTGAGCGTGCAGGTTCAAACGCTCTGTGTGTTTAACAGTGGACTACAATTTATCTAAACGCCACCTGGAAGGCATCGTTTTCGTGATAACCTCCAGCAAATCGCTGAAAGGAAACGCGAATAGAAGTCGCTAACAGCGGAACAAATAGCCGTTTTCGCTGTGTTGGCTCATGCAGGTTAAACTGACAAGCGATTACGGCGCCTGTTTTTTAAGACTGATGTTAACACCCGGTTTTGCTTGACGGTAGACAGAGCCAGCATTCGAACGACAATACATCATTGCAATCATTAAAAGGGCGAAACTCTTTTCCCACATCAAGTGCCATAATTGTTGAAAGCCTGGCCACAGAAAGGCTGAATGTCGCTCAAATAAGAGTACTTTTCAGTTCTATTGACCGAGTAATCAACACTTTGGCCGCACGGAAGAAAGGAACCGGACAACTGTGATCTTTTATAATTGTCAAAAACCAGAACATATATCTATAACTTGTCCAGATTGTAGGAATCGTTCGTCTTCAAATATATCCAATCTTTCCTAATATATAAACCTGCGTTCTGTACTCGAGCCCGTAGGCACCTTATTACAATCTGGTGAGTGGTTCCAATTTTGTTTTGATTCTGGAGCCGAGTGTTCACTTATCAAGGATGCTGTTTGTCAAGTTTGTGCAAGTTTGTCGTTCTAAAGGGTATTTGCGATAATACTTTGTTATGATTTGTGAACATTTATTTGAAGTCCTCTTTCATATAGTTTTAGACAGTCCAATCAAATTTGAAAAACTGATTGGTCGAGAAATTTTAAACTAGGGAATTCTCTACCTATCTGTCCAGCCTGTCTTAGTTTCCGAACAAAATCGTGATTTGGATAATATTGAAGATGTCCTGCATGGACCAGACAGAGACCAATTATTATCATTTCTGCAAAAGTACTCAAATTCATTTACAAAGGGAATTCCAAAAAGCCGTGTAGCCACGAAACAGCTAGAAATACGACTGAAGACAAAAATTCAACTGAGTGGTGCCAGGTTTTTCACATGTATAGACATGACGAGCGGGTATTACCAGATTCCGGTTCCGAGGGAACGGCGCTCGCGAAAAAAAATGACAATATAATCACCTGATCATGCTTTTTGGGCTTAAAAATGTCCTTTCTGCATTTTAAAGGGCTATTAATCGAGCTTTAGGCGATCGTTGTTGGTTGATAGTAGCACATATAATAGAAGAAAATTTCGATAGATTGCAAACGGCTCTACAAACTCTTACTGAATCAGGATTTTCGTTTAACATTACAAAATGCTCCTTTCTTAAAACTTGTATTGAATATTTGAGCTTCAAAGTCAGAGCAGGTGAAATTTGACCAAATCATATAAAAATAAGAGCCTTTACCAGTATGCCGCCTCCTCAGTCCATCACTCAATTGAGACTATTTATTGGACTAATCTCACATTTTCGTCAATTCTTGCTGAATCTTTCGTTTTACTCTCTTTACGCTTTAACTTCAAAATACAGAATTTATGGAAAGAGGGACACGAACGAATGCGGCAGAAACCAATATATATTTGGACCCATTAATCAGTACTCACTATATTAGACCCAAAGTTTCATATCGAACTTCGGGGACGGCGCTAAACAAGCCTCGAGTTATCGCTTATTTTAGCAAAATAACGTCATCGGGAGAGTCTTGTTATCATTCATAAGAGTTGTAAACTTTTGCTTTTTCTATAAAACACTTTCGTCATTATTTGCATGGCAGTCATTCCTTAGTGTTTACTGATTGTAATTCGCTCAAATCATCTCGCGAAAACATAGATTTGACCCCGAGGGTCCACCTATGGTCGTTTATGCAATCTTTTGAATTTGACATCCAGTATCGACCCAGCGAACGCATGGCTCATGTAGACTATCTAAGTAAGCATAGTTAGCATAAGTATATTAGAACATAAAATCTAGGATAATTAAGCTAAGCACAAAAGTATGCCACGCGGGGTAAACAATCCTTGGACGGGTCAGCGAATGGGTGTCAACGCACCGAACGTGGTCAATGGAGGTATCATGTGACCGATTACCGTAAGCACGGAACAACGGTATCATCGACTGATATAGCGGAGCAACAGAGCCGACAAACGAGGCTGCGCCGTCTCTCAAAGATGGGATCTATTATTAAGCCACACACACGAAATCCGAGCAGACGTTTTTTAAAAAAAAAATAAATTTTTAACTGGCGCCCGAGCAGGGATCCTGCAGACCAAAAAGCGCGCAAAGTGCCTGTTTGGCTACTGAGCTTTTTCAGTAGCCTTTTTTTTTATTAAAAGAAAATAAATTATAGTTTTTAGTATTATTATATTTTATTATTATTATATTATATTATTATTATATTATATTATAGGGGTGCCCGCGCCTCCCATTTCACCTCCATTAATGCACCTTCTGCACATCTCGAACTCCAATAATAAAGTGTCTGTCAGCCTTCAGCCACGTGGAAGCTACCCTTTTGGCTGCTTCGGCTGATCGGTCTGGCAGGAGAGAGGCAGCCGACTAAAAAAACCACCAGAACATGCGGTATCGGCTGCAGTTTCTTGCACTTATGAGGGAGATGGTAAGAAGAGCGACCTTGCAGTCGCCGAAAGCGCCCTTTGTGGCTGCTTTTACTACTGTCGCTTGCACTAATAGAGAGCCTATGTACAAAACTTACAGTCGCCGATAGCGCGACTGGCTGCTTAGACTGCAGTCGCTTGCACTAATGGAGAGCCTATGTCCAAAACATGCAGTCGCTGATAGCGCCCCTTGTGGCTGCTTCGACTGCAAGAGTTGGCCCGGGAACACTTATTTACATTATTATTTCTTATATTTAGAGAGAGTTGGAGGGAGCAGCTGGTATGGCACTCAGGGCTGCATTACCAAACAAACTCATCCCGTTGGAAGCTGTAAGCTTTCGACCTTGTTTTGGTGTGGAAGTGGCAATGCAGCGCATGGACCAGATCCAAGTTTCGTCGTAGGGTTCGGCGTCTTCCACATCTTGCAGGTGAAAAGACATCATCTTTGCTTGACGTTAACGTCCCATACGTACGCTTACACTGTTGGCCCTGTGCGATTTCAGCAAAGCGCTTTCGAAGTTTCTCAGTGTTTGTTGTTGTTTCGGCTGCATTCAGAGCCTTGGGCTTCTTAACGTCTCATTGAAATCAATTAATGCCTTCAAAACGTCATTGATGCCGTATTTCAATTAGGTCAGCTAATACGTGGCTTCTGTGATAGTTTAATGTTCATCTGACAGTTGACGCAATCTGTTGAGAACAGCGCATACGATAATATGTTTATCACACCAAGTCCTTTAGTAAACACTCAAATGAGAGATGCGCGGTCCAAGACATTGCTAATTAGAAGCATATTCCCGTCAGCCAGAATGAAGTGTTTGTAGGCATTTTCAATAGTCTCGTCATTATTATAGCCGTGTTTCGAGTGTGATGATATTTCCTTTACTGTGAGCACATTGGACAAAATATTGTAGTAGCAGTTTCGCCTATGAGTTAGCTGTGCAGACAGAAACAGTTGTTCTAGAAGTGTACCATGTGCTTTTAGAAAATAATGTCCGGCACAAGCAGCCGACTCCATGTGACTCTTTTAGTTGGTATGAATGTCCATTAAGATCCGTTGAGGTGCTTCAACCAAATCACCAACATGTATAACATCATTTTTATCAAAACTGTTAGAATTGTTTCGTATACGCTTGGGCAAACAGTCCTGGCAATGCTCCGAAACCAGCTGATCTATTGCAATTTTGCTGCGCTACGCAGCTTGTCGACGACACAAAAAAAAAGAAGTGGTGCGGGGTACACAAAGCCAAAGCGCTAATATCATCTTCGCATCAAATGGGGGATGCGCGACGCGCGGGAGCCACAGCAGAAAGAGATACGCACTTGTGGACGTTCGATCTCGAAGGGGTGCGGGGTACACGAAACCAACAGCAGTCAAAACGTTTTTGCTGTTTGTAGGTGTAGCAGCCAATGAGGGATGCGTGACGTGCGGGAGCCTCAGCGGAGAGAAATAAACACTTTGTCAACGTGACAAAGCCTTATCGATTTTTTTAGTTTATTTATTTTAATCATTGCTTAGTAAATGTATATGTCTATTGGCTCAGGTGTGAACAATGCTCAAGAACGACAATTGTCAAACAGCAGTTTCAACATACTATTCAATTTGCGGTTTAACAACAACAAACCAGAACAGTAATTTAAAACTAGCAGTTGAAAGTTGTCGCCTTGTAACGAAGAGTTCAATACACTGAGAAATATTCCTACACATACAAGAACAATAATATATAACGCGTGCACAGAGGCGTGGTTCGTTTGTACCATGCAAATATGCAAATTCCGTAACCTTTAATATAAAAATGGTGGTGAAATGGGAGGCGCGGGCACCCCGACATAAAATTGGAGATTTTGTTTTACTGAAAAATGAAGAGCGGCATCAAACTAAATTGGATGTAAAAATTAAAGAACCATTTTTGGTTAGTGAAGTTCTAGAAGATATATATAAGATATATCTTGAAGTCATTGCATAATAAGAGAACTTATAAATATTGTCATGAAGATTTGAGAAAGATGCCAGATGGCTATGTTCCGAGTGAATTGGAGTGCCCGCCTGAGACTTGTTGAAATGGTTATAATATATCCGTGTGAGAGGATATGTTTTGTGAAAACAAAATGTCCATATAGAGTATGGAATGGTTGAGATGAAGTTGCAATAGACTTCGATAAGAAAATGTTTGTGAATGGCGGATGTGTTTGAGAATTCGAATGGAAATAACTTGGCGGATACAAAGTTTGTGCATGGTTGATATATGACAATATTTGATTGAAATGTATGAGTTAAAAATATGGTTTTGAGATTTAAGCTATCTGCGTCATTGGGCAAGCACAAGTGAAAGACGAAAGTTGGAACATGGCGTGTGGCGCTCTTGACGGGACTATGCTCTTAATCAAAAGGAAATCATAGGGACGATAACTAGAGTCGAATTTTGAATTGCTGAAAAGCAAATGGAATGAATTAAATGTTAAAATGAACTTGATTATGCAATGAGAATAAGAATTGAAATTTGTTTATAATGTTGTGTAGAATGTAAAATAATGAAAGATTATGAAATAAGAGAAAATGTTAAGTGTAAGATAATATATCGAATTAATAAATGGTATTTGAAATTGATGAGTAAAAGAAAACATAAGCTATAATCACGGATTTATAAGTCATATTTGAAATATTAAGATTACAGTACACGAGGACGTGTAATTGTCAGAATGGCCGTGTCGGATCTTAAAATATGGTAGTCAGTGTAAAAGAATTAAATCAAATGCGTGTACCAAGTGACAATTCCGTCTTTGCATTCTAACGGTTGTTTGTTAGTACGCTTTGTTCCTTCTATTCGCCAATCTATTCGATTGTTGTGCGTGTATGCTTGAGCCACTGCGAGAGACAGAGATGCAAGTATTTTTGTTGCAGCATTTTCTGGAGAGCATTTTCGGTATGCTAGAATGCTGGCAGGCAGTCTCAAGTTGGCAGTGGCGCGATCAAGTGTATTCGCCATATACAATCTGCGTAATTAAATATGGAAAATTATTATGTTAACCCGACATATACTACCACATAAGATTCAGGATTATTAAGCTAAACCCAAAAGTATGCCACGAGGGATAAACAACCCTTGAACGGATCAACGAACGGGTGTCAACGCACCCAACGTAGGCATCAGGCGACGCGATTACCGTAAGCACGGAACGACGGTACCATCGCCTGATACAGCATAGCAACAGAGCCGACGAGCAAGCCTGTGCCGACACCATCAAGAACAAATGCAAAATCAGATCTTTGAAGATAGATCCAATGCAAATAATAACTACATTTTATACAGATTGAGCTATTTATGCTAACATTTCAGCAACAAATTGAAGCATAGGGCATCGCCAAATTATGCAAATATTATCTTTTGCGATATTAGTAAGTTAATTATATTTTAGTTAGTAAAATAATTAGTTCTAAACATATTTGTTACAAATGTGTAACATCATAAAGTAACCCATGATCAACAAGAATTAATAATCGGACAGATACACCTCATTCATTCAGAGGCTTCTGCCTGGCTGATCACATAAAAATTATTTTTCGACAATGGGTCACACATACCATTTCTTGCTTCTACGATGTAAAAGTCACATTGGTATGTGTTTCTCAACGCTAGACACAAGATGCCTTGTTGCTAAACTTCATACAGAATCAAAACAAAGCGATCAAGAATTGTACAAAGCTTATGCCAGCGAGCGATAAGGAAGGCACAATGCTTTTTCCCTTTTTGTTTCTATATTCGTATATTTGAGCTAAGTCAGTCGGCAATACCCGACAACTCTGCATTGCGCTCAGTACTGAATCAGTTTTAGTCTCCACTCACTATTCACTCATATAAGTGCGCTCGAACATCTCACCATTCAACCTCATTTACTACGTTATTTTCTTAACAGGGCGAACATGTTCATTTTCATGTCTATATATAAGTTGTCTCTGCATCGGATAAGAAGCATACACGCAGTAGAACGTGTAAGAAGAGCGCGGCAACGCGAGGTCAATAGTCAGCCGACGTGAAACCTCTTACTAGAAATGCACTTTATATGCATTTGTAATGCACGGCGAATCGAGGCCCCACGCGAGCCCTCTATAGCGGGGATGCTGCCTGGCGGCTGTGCTAAGCTTTGGGCAGCTTAAGCCGACTTCTTTTTGGATTGAATCGTAAACAGAGTAAATGTTCCTTCGCACTCACCCTTCGCTATATATAATATATTAAAATATACCAAAACCATTAAAGTCAAACTTTCAAAAAATTTTTTTAAAACTTTAAAATAAGATATATAAGTGAATACAAAAAAAAAATAAATAAAAAAAGTGCCTGTATTTGGATGAATTAAAAAATTAGCGGATAATTAGCAACACTATAAGTTTATAGAAAATTGGGAATATTTTTTCCTTTCTTATCGATTTTCCGTCCGTTCTATGAGCTAATGCATAGTTTAAAAGTAGCATCTGATGGTGACGACGAATTTGATAACGTCATTCCATCGTACCTAAAAACATTATATAAAACCATAATGTCTGAACAGTTTAGAGCAGAAATAGAGCAGAGCTTGTGCGCTCGCTTGCAGCAACAACAGAATTTTTTTGATCATCAAATAAAAGCGTTTACAGATCAGGTTAACATTTTAAAAGTGAACACCCCAAAAAGAGAATTATCCTCCAGTGGAAATAGTGCCAGGTCTGGAATGCGATGAGTCGCTAGCTATAATAAAATCTCTTCCTGATTTTGACGGGAGTCAACAAGTATATGTCTCTTGGAGACTAGCCGCACACGTAGCTTATAAAGTTGTTGAAGTTGTTGTTACCAAGTCAGTCAACAGCGTTACCAAGCTGTTGCCATTATACAAAATAAAATAAGGGGACCTGCAGATGCGATATTAACATCCTTTAATACGGTACTAAACTTTTGAGCAATTATTGCTAGACTGGTGATAAGATGATATGCCATTCGTAAAATACTATGACGAGTTCGAGAAAAAGTTAACTCTGTTAAGAATTAAACTATTATATATGTCGGAGATTTTGGGGAAAGAGGCGCAGTATTGTTCTCCATCTTGTATTTCTTCAATCGCTTTACAGATTTTCTTTATGAGCACAGGAAGTTGCCAGATAACTTTTTCGGCACACGTCTACTTTCTTAATGACCGAGCACAATTCTCCTGTCTCTTCTTCTTTCCTTTTTAACTTGCCAGATCTCTCGTATCTTCTCTTTCTGGCTACGCCGCCAAAGGATATCTGGCACCATGCTCACTTGAGCGTTGCCCAAGCGATGCTCTCTTATTCTTATTGTTATGTTATTGGCAGTGACATTTACATCTGAACTTAACATGACATAAGGCTTGATCTGCGACATATATATTATAATGACTATGGTTCATTATTATAAATAATTATGAAACAATGCACTTCATACATTTGTATCCGGTCTTAAAAAATTCCTTAGAGGCGCCGTTTTTTCAACGTGTCGATCTGCCAACAGCTATAGTATCAGCCCAAGGATCTGAAGCTAGCAATAACAGGAAGTTATTCGCAGCTAATTTTGCCCAACATATCGAATGTAATTTCAAGAAAAAGAAATCTTCGCGACAACGGGGCTTTTTTCAATATGAGAATGAACAAGGTTTTCATAAAAGACACTCACACTTTCAAAAGCGTCAAGGTGGAGCGCACATGGCCAGCCCCTAGCAACAGGTGGCATAAACGGTGTCTACAAAGGCAACAGGATAACGCTTCTGAGCCAATGGACGTCGATCCATCATCACGCTTTAGGCGAAACTCCTTAGCGTATAAAGGGGCTGGAAATTTTAGCCGACTTCTTCATGCAGAGTCTTCAGAAAATGAACAATTTGTCTTAAAAAGAGGGGAGAACATTTATTCTTCAAAAGCTCAAGGGACCCTCGAGGAAATTGAAGACGATATTTCATGTTCGGAATGCTGCAATTCTTTAGGGAAAGCTCCCTGCTTACGTACATTACGTGCACAGTTGCAGAGTACTCAGGCGCGTCATGAAAATACGTTATGCCCCACTCCGAACGTCATATCCATATCTCTGTTGTAAAATCATATTTATTTGTGCTGAATAAAATGAACGATTTTGACGCCGTAATCGGATTAGACTTGTTAAAATAAGTAAATGCAAATATAAATTTTGCAATCAACTGCATCTTACAAGACAGCGGCTGGGAGCCGCTAGAATTTGCAGGATGTCCAGACGTCAATTTTATTAATATTGATAACTTAGATATTCTTTTTGTAGTCGGGAAGGACTTTGATGAAATGATCAGCCAAACGGCTGATGCATTCTCAGGCCTAAACGAGTAACCACCCTACAATAAAAACACGGTATTCGAAACTATACCCTTACCCACTGGGAGTTTCTGACTTTGTCAATGCAGAGGTTAAACAACTTCTCGCAAATGGCATAATTAGGGAATCGAAGTCGCCTTACAATAATATAACATGGGTCGTCGATAAAAAGGGTTTCAACGAATCGGGTCAAAAACTAAAAAGAATGGTTATCGATTTTCGTAAGTTGAATCTAAAATCGGGTTTTCACCAAATTGAGTTGGCAGAAAAGGACACAGCCAAAACTGCGTTTTCAATTAAAAATGGGTAAAAATTAAAAACTATAATGTTTATATATTATTCAACTTTTATTATTCTTTATTTTACGAGCTATGTTGCTACAATATTTCGACACGATTATTAACTATTATACGTATATATAAAGAGCATCCGAGTGATGCTACCTCGAAAAGATAATATATATGGAGCTTTCGAGCTATGCTACCGCGACACGACAATGTTTTAGCGAAATTCGATACGATAAGAAGAAATAGTATGCACCCATGCAGAAGGCGTGAGTAAATGTACTAAAACCTGTGGAGAGTATACTCTCTAGTCCATTTCGAAAGGATAAACAGGGTGATCATTAAACGTCTTAACGGTACGTGCCAAAACACACAAATTCTGCAAATTGCAAATAGTAGTATAGGATATAGTAGGATAGTATATTTCAGAGTGCAATTGATGACGTCCTCCGAGATCAAATATGAAAAAAATGCTATGTATGTGTAAACGATGTAATAATTTCTTTTCAATACCGAAGAAGATCATATTAAACACATTGAATGTGTCTCAAGGAGCCATCGTGACGCAGGAATGAGAGTGTCATAAGAAAAGTCCAAGTTTTTCAAAAAAAAGCGTTTGCCGGGGTTCACTGTTGGTAGAGGTAATATTCAAATTTCAGCTAAAAGGTAAAGCTATTAAGGATTTCCTGCCCCAAAAAACCCTATTTGGCTTTCGTTTATGTCGCTGCATCTGTTGCTACACAGAAGCCGTCGTGAAGAATAGCTGTTGCTGGAACTTGGCACTTGGAACTACTGGCAAAAAAGAAGAACAAACTGCCGGCGCCTTACTTCTGGCTTTTAAAATCATATCTTGCAAACAGGAAATTTGTTGTGCGGTGCTTCACGGCAATATCTGCGAGATATGATATAAAAGCAGGTGTACCTCAGGGAAGTGTATTGGAATCATTGCTCTACACCCTGTACACTTCGGATATGCCTCAGACCAAAATTAATCTGGATATTTAGCCAAGACAAATGATGCTGGCTACGTTTTCTGATGACGCATGCGTCATATATAGGGAATATGAAACTGCAGATGACATACAAGAGTATGCATCATCGTTTGAAGAGTTCTGACTCACTCTTCACTCTTCTTCGCTGGAATATTGCCACCAATAAAGAAAAATGTGCAAATGTATGCTTCACACTGAAAAGGAATACAACGCCAACAGTAATGCTAGATGCAGTCCGGCAGGCAAATCAAGCCTTTTTTAAGTCAGTATTCCAAGTGATACTTCCAATTTATTTATTATTTATTTATTAATTTGTGTTGAACTTTTCTCAACAATGACTTCATAACTTGAGAAAAGTTCGCCACAAATTTGCGAAAATATGAGGCAATACCAATGAATTGGCGAACAGCAGTGGTAGTTTGTTGTGGGGGCAACGAACTTAATACAGTTATTTTTCGCGGATTGGGCCGAATTTCTTTCCCTCGAATTTCACAGCCTAGACTGTGACTACATTTATCAATATTAAAGGTGAATCCAGTTTTTTTAAGAGTGCTTAAAACAATTTTTCAATTTTCCATTCCAGACTACTTTGTTGGTGATACAACCATAATGTCGTTCATTGCACAATTACGAATGTGAGAGCAAGGTCACCTAAAGCGTTCATAACTTTGCGCTTAAAAACTAATGGCGCATTTTGAAGGCTGAAAGGTATTGTCAAAAATTCAAAATGGTTGTACATTGATAAGGGGCAATGGATATTTAAAACCGTGTTTAAGTTCAGTTCTCTATAATCGACACAAAGGCGATCTGATCCGTTTTTCTTCTTGACAAGCAACATGAAGCTAGCAAACGGAAAATAACTGGTATAATATTACATTTAGTCAACTCGGTTAACTGGGCTCTAACTATTTCTCTCTCTTTAGGACTTAGTCTGTAAGGACATCGCTCAAATGTTTTATTGAGGTCGACTAAACGTGTTTACATTTATCCTGAGCTAACGCGTGTACATTGAATTCCTTTTACAAAAGAAAAATAGTTTTCAATTAATTTAATTAATTCATCACTTTCTGTACCGACGAAATCGGTGTCTAAGATGATTAAATTGACAGATGGCTTAAAGAACAACTGTTTACACCTTTTTTAATCATTTTAAGCTAATCTGACGCAATGATTTCATAATAGCCCTGACTGAGTATCTCTCGCCCGATTAAAATGTCATTTTTTGAGTGCATATCTTGTACAACATGGGACAATAACATAAAATTAACATTACAATATAATTAATACGTTTGCCGGATAGTTTTTTATTTATTGACTCCTTAATCAATGAACACCCGGCGCCAGCATCAAAACAAATTGGAAAGTGCTCACCCCGTTGTTCCATAATATCTTTTGGCTCCGAAACAAAACACTGGTTGAAAATTCTCTGTTGGATCATTCCTGAATTAGCCGCCGTTCCACTACTAAAAAATTTGTTCGCAAAGTGACCCTGGTTGACCGCATTTGTAACACGTTATACAAGTCTTCTCGGGCATTGGCTTCATCTCTCTGTCTTTGAAACTACACACAGATGACACTTTTCTTGTCTTGTTATCTGGTCCAGTAATATCGTTGCGGCTATCATGTCGATTTTTATTAAAAGAAAACGTCTTTAAGTTTGCACGTTTGATGTTAAAACAACTCGCTTCAAGCGACTGTCTGTATTGGCCATATTCGCATGTATGACGAAAACAGCGATTTCTTCGCAATTCATGTTTTGCCACTTTGTAGTCAATGACATCACGAGCCGACTTGCATAGACTGTAATACATTCGCCATCAGTTAAATGGTTAAAAAACATACCACCAGGCGTCTCTTCGTTTTCCAAGCGCTGAAGAAACAATTCCCGAAACTTACTCCACTTCATTCCAGGATAGAAGATTTGTGTTAACCACTGTGAAAAGACCCCCTCCATGGAATTACTCAGTGCCATAATTAGTTTACTATTGCTGCTGCACTTGTGATTTAGCTTGCATTGTTTTTAGAAGTTCGATCATGTTGTAAATCGAGAACTTCGCGCAAATGTTCTCCAGATATTGCAGAAGAAGTCGATTTTAAATTATTATTGTTAATTTTTTTTTTTTTCTATTTGACTCTGTACTAATTTACGAGTTCTCCCGTACTTGCGTTAGTCGCTAATTTTCCACTATGTCGAGGTTTTTTTGTGATGCTCGTTCGAGCGATGCAATTTTCTTGCCTCACAATCACCACCAATCTTACACACACACGCTAGACAAACCAAGAGACCACGTACAGCAACAGTTAGCGTTGTTTATATAGGGGAAGAATAAAACGCAACGACCGTTCAAATAATAACATCGTGTTACGACGTATACATATTCATATAAATGAAATTTATGTTCGAGTTGCATAAAATAGAAAAAAAAACTATTTTATTTTAGATTTGGAAATACGCTCTATTTAAAATCCAAAGGATTACCACATTTAGTCTGTGCACGTTCACATCGATGGACGCTACGTCAAAGCAATACAAATTTTAATTGGCGATTGTCGACAGCTTTTCAAAATTTGTGAAGCTATTTACAAAAAAGTCGACTGAAGCTGACAAAATACAAAAAAAAATGTATTAATGGTCAAATGTGTTTTGTAACCCGATAAAATAATCTCGGATAAAGGCGGTCAGTTTGAATACATTTAAAGAGTTTGTGGAATCACTAATATTTTAAAATTAACTATTATTAAAATTACCAAAAGGTTGGTTGTTGTGGTTGTCTGCACCTCCAATTTATCTCGAATTCTTAAGTGGGGAAATCTGCTCAGCCCGCATCCACGAAAAAGTTACCCGATTTTTCAGCTTTAGCTGGCACAAGAGAGGCATCTTGCACTTACGATAACGCCAAAAATTTCGGCTTCGGCTACAGTCGCTTTTATTAGATAGATTAGTGATGCTCAGCTCGCAGCCACTAAGAAACTACCTGATTTCGAAGCTTCAGCTGACAAATGAAAGCCAACTTTCAGTCGGGAAAATAATGCCCGAATTTTACTGCAGGAACTGGCGTGATAGAAATTATTGTGTTATTTTATTAGTCAATGCATTCATGCTGAGGTTTTAGTACACCGGCTTTGATATCTTATATTATAAGTAATTTGAGGGAGCAGCTATGATGGACCCTTATGCTGCATATCCGAAATAATCAAGACAAGTGGAGTCAAATCTATAGGGCAATGAACCTACACACTTAGCATTAACAAAATTGTAAGCTATAGCTAATAGATCGATGCGATAACCCCCGCAATCAGTATCAAGAATAATAATCTAATGGCGTGGAGCGTATCAGAATATTTTGATCATCATTGAAAAAGTCTTAAGCCAATTTTTAAACAAAGCACATCATACGGAATTGTAACTCACGTTTAATTTAAAAAAAAGTATTAGCGTTGGTGTTAACTGTGCAACACGCTACAAGAGCCATTTATTCGACTCAAAAATTGACTTTACACAACTGGCGCAGTCAATTGGATACTTAATTGTATCCCAAAAAAGAACTGCGAATGGAAAATAAATTAAATTGTATAGTCCGTAAACCAACTTGTAATAATTAATTCTATTAAATTTACTTTACCTACAACTTTAAATGCAATTCGGATGTTTAATAACAGTTAGTAAGATAATTTAAGCGAACAAAAATTTAAAACGAAATGAAGTGGAAAATTAACAGAAATTTTAAGAAAGTGAACAAAAACATATATTCATTAATTAAAAATATATTTGACATAAAAAATATGAAATTAAAAACAATAATGACTCAACCAATTATTGCCTCACCCTGATAGAACACGCCAACGACAACAAGCGGAAGCGGAAGCGGAAGCTCGAAGACAGCTAAAGACATCCCTGTCTTTACTGGAGATCCATCAGCTCCAAACATTTTCATCAGTAGAGTTGATTATATACTATCACTCAGTACGAATCTGGCAGTGGTCGGTGACGGACGTTTGTAGCGGACGGTTGTTAGTAAATTTAGTGATTCTAAAAATAGCAATAGAGAGTAAGAACGCGCGCGCCAAAACTGATAAGAACAGCACGTGTTAGGCGGCTGCCTTATTGTTGTTTTTGTAAACGGTAATAGCTCTTCATTGCTGGGAAAGCGCTTGCATCAGGTGGGTGTTATTGTTTTTGTTTTCCCGATATTTTCTCTCCTATTGGTTGAGCTCCGGCAACAAATAACTGTATAGGGGATTAGTGATTAGGAGCTGCTGCTGCGAAGAGCGCAAGTGCTGCTGACCCGGAGGTGGTGTCTGCCGTGGGGGCCCCCCTTTGGAGGTGCTTTCTACTAGTGGCGCCCCTGGTGGGCAGCAAGTGGCTGGGAACTCGCGCAGTAGCGTCCCTTGAGGGAAGAAATAATGCTGCCCTCCTGGCTGAGCTGGTCACAGCTGCCCCTGCAGCCAAGTGCTGAGTGGTCGCTTCAAGAGATGCAAGCTGAGGTCATGGAGGTGGTCCTGCACTCTGGTCTGCAGCCAGCCCACGCTGCAAGGGTATTGCGATGCCTTATGGCAATGTCCATAAGGATCGCGACACTTGAGAAGCGTTGTGCTAATGGCGCAAGCTCGAGGCTGCCTCCAATTTACCCACAGGCTGCCTTCCCGGTACTTGCTCCCCCGGTCGCGGTTGCTGTCGCCACAGCTGGCCCCACTGCTGTTCTTCGTTTGAGGAAGCCAGTGGAGACATGGTCAGCAGTTGTGACCAGTAGTGACCCGACAGTCACGGGGAAGCAAGTGGCCGAGAAGGTCAGGAGCGAGATGGCACTTGGGGTCCGTGCGTGCGTGAGCTTAAGAGGGGCGGGGCGGTCACCCGCACTCCATCCGCCAAAGAGATGACGAGGGTTGTAAAAAACCCAGTCTTCTCCAAGGTTGGGCTGAGTGTGGAGCAGACCAAGGAGCTTAGGCCGAAGGTTAGTGTCTTCGATGTAGACACGGCCATTACGTCTCAGGTTTTGGTGGAGGAATTATATGAAAATAATTTCAAAGAGGACTTGTCGCCGACAGCCTTTAAGAAGAGCGTCCACTTGGAGAAGTAGCCGTGGTCTGTCACGGCTGGCGCAACGATCAATCTCACGTTGCAAGCGGATGACAAAGCGATAGCCATACTTGAGCGTACAGGAAGGGTGTACGTCAAGTGGCTTTCATACCGCTGTCGACTGCTGGTCCACACGTATGCCTGCCAGAGGTGCGTCGGATTTGACCACAAGGTTTCCCAATGACAGCTTAAGGCCGATGTCTGCCGTCAAAGTGGTCAATTGGGCCACATTGCGTCCAAGTGCATGAACCAGGTGGACTGCAGGAACTGCCTGTTCAAGGGCCTCCCTTCCAGGCATTCCATGCTTTCGGGAGCCTGCCCGTTAAATAGGGCCGTTTTGGATATGGTGCGAGCCAGACACTGGGATGGCTTGCGAAGTCCTTTAGGTAAACTGTCAGGGAGCACTTCCCACTATGTGTGATTTGGGCGCACTTATGCTAGAGAGGAATAGTAGTAGCCCTGCTGCAGGAACCGTATGCAATTGGTGGTTGCATACTAGGATTACCTGCGAATATGCGGCCTTTTACTGAAAGCAGGGCTAATTCAGCAGTGGTGGTTAACGATGTCAGTATTGAGTGTACTATTGTGCACTCTACTGACTATGGGGTAACAATCAGTCTGCCAGGTAGCTGCGGTAGATTAGTTGTAGATTGTATATACTGTAAGTTCGGTGAACAAATCGAACCGTATATACTTTATATGGATGAGGTGCTACAGCTGGTTGGTGATGAGCCCGTCATTCTCGGTTTAGACGCAAATGCAGCCTCGCTTTTATGGTTTTGCAAGATATCCAAGCATGCGCTTGGATATCCTAGCTATACTTGGGGCGAGCTGCTGGCCGAATGGGCCGTGTCCCGAGATGTGCCGGCCCTTAACCAACCCAGTGAGTGGTACTTTTACTTTTTACTTTTAGTGCTCCGATAGGCTATAGTGACATTGATGTCACCCTAGTGAATGAGGTAGCAACGACCAGCTTTACTTTCAGCTGATCTGTCTTCGGTGAGTATGGTATCAGTGACCACAATCCCATTGAGATTGTTGTCACTTGTGCTATGCCAACCAACCGTAGCTCTGGGTTAAATATGTGGTGTACTGCTAGGGCCAACTGGCGCCTTGACGGCGTTTTCTTAAGTGAAGCTGCTTCTCAGCTCTTGCTATGTGCATTTGGCACTTTAAATGTCGATGAGCAGGTCGATACAGTTGATGAGTGGTAGGCTCATGCAAATGACCAAACGTTTGGAAGGCACCGAAAGGTGAATTCCAGGCGTATTAAATGGTGGACGCATGATCTGACTATGAAGCGGCGGCAAGTTCGGGCTTTGAGGAAGAGATTCCAAAGAGCCCGTTCTGTCAATGCGGATAGCACTAGCCAGCTCAAAGCAGATTATAGTCGGTGTCTGAATGAGTACAAGCTTATGCTTGTTAGTGTGAAAGAGAACGAGTAGCGTTCATTTATTGAACGCAATAAACACGATCCCTGGGGTCGTGTTTATAAAATTGTTAGGGGTAGAAAGCAGACAACTATCTGCAGCCTCCATGTTGACGGTGTTCAACTTACAACATGGAAGGACTTCATGAATGCGTTGTTTAGGGAATTCTTCCCTAGAGAGGATCGGTCGAGGCTGCCACTTAGTGTGGTGACTCCGGCTGATCCTCTTAGTATAACTGAGCTGGATTCTGCTTTCTGGCCTTAGCCCAACAGCGGGATGCCATTGTGGCTCCGCCGATGAAACCTGGCATCACGTCCTTTTTGTCTGCCCTTCCAACAGTGGTCTGTGTGACCAACTTGGTATTGGTGCGTCTCAGGATAGTGGTGGGCATAACTTAAGTTATCTCCTCTCTACTAGCGATAGGGTCTCTGACATAAATGAGTACACTTGATCTGCATTTTCGATAAGGCGTCGTTTGATTGGTGCGACAAGGACGAGTATGAGTGCGAATGTGTGATTGTTTGATTAAAATGGGGTAGGTAGAGAGTGAATGAATGCGGGTTCCAGAGGTCGGTTGGGGGGGTTGCCAGTCCCCATGCCTCATGGAGCTAAAACTGGCAGCTTTCTTCTGAGAGCGAGTCCTGACCAGAGGACTTCTCTGGTACCACGGGCGTTTGTTGCCGGGCCAACGTCACATCCTTTTTGGATTGTTGGGGACACATGCTGGTCGTCTCGGCTTATACTCCGGCGATTTGGTCTTTGACCAATAAGAGAATGCCGCATCTCGCGGAAGAGGCAGGAATAGGCCTCGCACCTCCGGTTCCGTCCGGTTAATCGGTTAATTGGTTGCGGCCCCTCGTGGAGTAACGTGGTGGCTGTGGTTTAACACCCAAATGCGGGAAGAGTCTTCCGACTCAACATGGAGTTGCGTTATACAGCCGGCTGCTGTAAGAATAAAGATCAGCAGAGATTTTGATAGGCCTTGCTCCTCACCATAGAGGATGTTATGACCTGAAAGTAGTTATATCAATAGGCACCTGCGCAATATTGTTCCAAGGGGAACGTTCGTTGGCGTCTTTCCAACCCGTGCTTAGCACCGTGAGATTAAGCCATCGCGGCAGGAGCTCACGTAAAGCACTTTCGACTTTCATACTACCACTCTATAAGACTGTCGACATACGACAACAGTTTATTCTACTCGGAGCAGTAGAAAGTAACCCAGATGACCCCATCACCAAGTCATTGGGTTTACCAATTATCCAGGATTTACCCACTTTACAGCTGAAACTGATTTCGGAATACAAACCGCAGACACAAACTACAAGTTGCTGGAAAAATTTCGTGAAACTCCATATAAGCGAAATTTGCGATCATTCTGTGAAGAGGCGGAGAAACGACGACAGCTACTTGTCTCTAAGTTACATTTAGCAGGTTATAACGCTAACCTCTTAATTTGTCTTGAAGCAATAAAAGATTCCATTAAAATACTAGTCTGAAGATTACTACTACAATTATATACTACTTTGGTACACCATAATATACAAGACATAAAATCCTTGATAGCTATAGCCCAGATTGAAGGAATTTATGAAGAATATTTAAATGTTAAACTTAATGAAACAAAATAAAATTTCAAAACCAAAGCCACAATCCGAATTCATTCAATATAAATCCTAATAATCAAATTTAATTCCAACCAAGGTATCCACAACATTCCCAGCCACTACAACTTTTCCTAACCCATTTCAATACTCACTTAGACCCACTTATACACAACCAATGCTTTATAATCAACATATGGCAAACAGATCAAACCAATTTAGTCTTTATAAATTTACAAGTGCACAACCTACGTTCAATAGGAATCCAGGCTTATTAAGAGACCTAGACCAGACAAAAATGTCTATTGATGAACCCAGATTCCAAAATGCTCAAGAACATTAGCCCTACGAACAAGAAGAATATGAGACACAAACCGAATTAAACGAAAATGAATTAATGTTTCATGAACATTTTCTGTTACTAGCCCCGGGCAATACCAATATTTAGTAATCAGACATTAAGGTAAAACACATGTAAGTGTTTCCTAATTGAAACAGGATCCACAAAAAGTATGAAGCAAAAAGTATATTTTCACTTCCAATCCAAAATACTTTATGTGATGCTTATACATTAAATGACATCATGACACTTAGTCAATCTTTTATCTTACCTAGCAATAACATATTAGAACTCCTCGAACGATTTTATTTATATAACTTCTCTAAAGATTATAAATTGTTAATTAACAGAAAATTGCCTATAAGGGCGAAATCTATAACAAATAATGAAACCCTCACAATCACACATTGTGACAAATCATGTCCACTTATAAATTCAGGTTGAGATTATGATTAAAATTTGTTTACACAACAAGCATTAAAATCAGAAATAAATTAATTTTCTATACCAACAAAAAATTTTAGGTTTGACCAATTCAAATTGGATCATTTTGATCAGGAGGAAGACTCCAACAAAAGAAACTATTTCGAAAATCAAAAATTTTCAATATATAGATGGAGGTCCTCTAACATTCACAAATATAATTACACACGTTCTTAATACAACACATAATTCTCTCATTGATTCAAAACGATACCCACAAGCGCAAACGAACGAAAAAGAAATTGAAACACAAGTTGAGGAAATGCTTGAACAAGAAAAAATTAGAGATAGTAATTCACTATATAATTGTCCCACTCGGCTTGTACTCAAAAAGCTCGATGTATCCGAAAAACCAAAGTACATAGTGACAATAGACTATAGAAAACTAAATGAAATCACAATTTCCGATAGATATCCAATACCCAACAAGGAGAAATTCTTGGTATATTAGAAAGATGTTAATATTTTACAATCAATAACTTGGCAAGAGGATTTCACCAGATAGAAATGGATTCAGAGTCCATACCAAAAAGTGCATTCTGTACCAAAAACGCAACCGCTACCTTCTAAAGGTGCATAAATACTCGCTTAGTATACTTAGACGATATAATTGTATTTTCCACATTCCTTGAGGAACATTTAAACTCATTACAACTTGTTTTTGATAAACTATACGAAGTTAATTTAAAATTGCAATTGGACAAGTGTGAATTCTTAAAAAAGGATGTAAACTTCTTTGGACATGTAACGGACGGAATTAAACCAAATCCTCTTAAAGTTAAGTCCATAATCGCTTACCCAATTCCCACAAATATAAAAGAAGTATTTTTTGAGTTGACTGGTAATTATCGTAAATTTATTCCCAATATCTAAAAAAAAAGGGCGTTAAGATAGATATAGATGAATAAAAACTCAAGGCATTAATAACTAATGAATAAATTCTAAAACTACTTAACTTCGGGAAGAAGTTTGTATCAACAACAGATGCTAATAATGTGGTTCTTAGAGCTGTTCTTTCTCAAAGTGGTCATCCAATATCTTTCGTTAGCAGAACTCTAAACGAACACGAATTAAATTACAGTGTCGGTGAAAAAGAATTACTTGCCACTGTTGAACATTTCGTCAGTGCCTACTTTGAAGACATTTTCAAATAGCTCGTGATCATTAGCCGCTTAGGTGGTTGTATTCTCTAAAAGAACCAAATGCTAAACAACAAAAGTGGAGAATTTAAATAGCCGAATTTGATTTTAACATTGTAGACATTAAGGCTAAATTGAACTACGTCACAGACAAATTGTTCAAAATCCAACTTAAAGAACATCATTTCAGTAAAGCTTCCCAATGTAATGCAACTGAAGATAGTAGTGACCTTGACAAAAAATCCAAAAAATTCATTCAAAAGATAAGTAATATTCATTAAATCAAAACAAAATAAGATAGAACAGTCTACTATTTTTGGCAACTCAATAACCACAATGCAATACGATAAAATAACCCTTGAGAATGCAAAAGGATATTTCCTTGATAATATAATAATTTCTTTATGAGTTTTTTACATGTTTTTATGAATAAAGTAAATCCCTATGTAGATCAAGGGTGATGCAGATTTAGAAACCATCCAATAAACTCATAAAAAAATTATTTATACCTCCAAAACTAAAGTCACTAAAAGCCCTATTTTACTAAATATCGGAAACTCCTAAGCCGAGTTCAAAGAAATCATACTTCAATACTTCAATAAAAAACTTCTACATTCTGGCATCTAGAAAATGACTAGAATATTCGAGAAAATCATTATTATCCAAATAGTCAGCTGTTAATTCAAAGCATAATCAATGAATGCAATGTGTATATAATTTAGCCAAAACAGAGCATAGAAATACAATTATATCAATGCTCTTTGATTAACAATAATCTAATTGCGTGGTATGTTTAGAATCTTTTGTGCATCATTGAATCAGAATTAAGCTAATTTTTAATCATACGGAATTGTAACTCCAATTTAATAAAAAAGTATTAGCGTTGGCCTTACTGTACAACAAGCTACACAGGTCATTTATTCGACACAAAAATTGACTTTAGACAACTATGTACATATATAATATATATAACATATATATATACATATACATATTTATCGGCGAGATGGGTGATGGTGGTGCACTATCCTTTTCCATGATTTCTTTATTTTAAAATTTATAACTTCAGTTTTGTTAGAGTTTACAGTCGAACACAGCAAGTTGCCAGACTTTTTTTTCGGCGCATATCTTCTCTTTTTAATGACCGAGCTTCTGGTCTCCTCCTCTTTATCGCACCTCGCCATTCTCACCATACTTATCGCATATTCTATTATGTCTTCTACACCGCCGAGGAACAGCTGAGACCATGCTCACTTGAGTGTAGCTAAAGCGATTCTCTCTTATTTTAAAAAAATCTATGTTTACATTTGAACTTAATATATTTGATTCAATCTGTGACACGGCCTTCCCGACTTTTACATGTCCTCGAGTGCCAGATTTTTTAACGTAACTTATCATAACAATATTCTTAATATTTAATGTTTCTTAATCCATATTTCACTTTACTTTTCTCTCTTTCTTTTGACACAGTGTTCTACTCAATTATCGAGCTTCTGCTCTCCTTCTCCTCAGCGCACTTTACGATTCTCTTAATACTTATTGCATATTCCATTATGTCAACTACGCCGCCGAAGAACAGCTGGCATCATGCAGAGACAACTTATCTAGATAAGTTGTCTCTGCATCATGCTCACTTATGTTAATAACATAGATTAAAACATCAATTTGGTAGCAAGTAAATGACTGTATCTGGCACTGGGTTGGTGACTCACGCAGCTGCCAGCAAAGCTCTGGCGTCACATGGACGAGACATAATACGGTACTTTGGCTTGTGTTTGCCTTCGCTAAGCATATGCAAAGGATGCAAAGCATAGTAACAGGAATAGATCCGTTGCAGAGTGAGGTCTGAACATGTGTCGCAATAATTAGAAGCAAGAGAGAGACAGAGACTTGCGACTTTAAGTAAAAAGTAGAAGTTGTGACATAGAATGGTGCTCTGCATTTGGTGAGAGAGCAGTTTAGATTGTGACCCAGAAGTAAGCAGAACTTGCTGTGCTTTGTGTAACAAGTAAAGTGAGGATAAAGTCAAATCATAGATCGTAATCTGACATCAGAAGTGGGATTGGTTTTACCACAAGAGCAATATAAGACTGATTTGGAAGAACAAAACAGATAAAGCCACTATATCAGTTGACCTCCAAACTTAAATCATTTGCTTGGAAAAAGGAGCACCAGCAGATTCGACAAAAGATTGTCTGACACCATGCTGACAATTTTCGACCCTTACCTCTAAATAGAACTGCATACAAATGAGAGTGCAGATGGTTATGGCGCAGTACTGACGCATAAGATATATTGAAAACAAAGATTGCTTGAATATTTTTGTAAACGTACAACAGCATCAGAACCTTAATACCATTCGTATGAACTAGAACCGTTAGCTGTTTATAACGCATTTGTTGTGCACACTAATTGTGATTCATTAAAAGCAACCCGAGTTGACATCAAGAGTGCATCCAAGTGTTCTATGTTTTAGTGTTGAATATAGAAAGGATAGACAAAAGACCCACGTGGATTTCTTGTCACGAATTCCGATTCCTATAGTTTCGACAGAGAACCATAGAATAGCGGAGGCTTGAGTAGATCTTGCAACAATAACAAATAATTCATTGATAGCTTAAAAGCAACGAAACAACAGCTTAATGAAAATCATGAGCCAACGAAATAGTGAACATATAGAGACAGATGTGCTAAAAACTTATGAAATTAGATCTGGACTATTATATCGCAAGATACAACGTAATAACATAATAATTTAGATTTAGAAAATTGTATTAAAGCTGTAAAGCCAGGTATATTTTTTTGGAGTTCCCAGTCCCATCGCTGATCAAGGTAGAAGTTTTGCCAGTGAACAATTTCACGAATTTTGCGCAACAAATAATATTAACCTGCATTTAATAGCCACAGGTGCCAGTCGAACCAATAGACAGGTCGATCGTGTCAAGAGCACAATAAGACTATGGTAACGGCAGTAGAAACCTGGGAATGTTCTTGGCAGGATGCATTGCAAGATATTCAGTTAGCTTTAAATTGCTCTACGAATAGAGTTACAAAATTAAATGCTTTAAATCAATTAATAGGAAAAACGGCTAGACCTATTGGCATGTTATAAATAAATAAGAAAGAAAATATAGTGGATAGAGATTATGCTAGAAGTAAGGCTAAAGAAAATATGAAAAAAATGATAAAAATAAGGCAAAAGTTATTAAACATAACGTAGGTGATCACGTATTATTGAGAGCTGCAGAACGCGACCAGACAAAACTTAACCTTAAGTTTAAGGGCCCGTTTCAAGTAATCAAAATATTAAATGGAGATCGCTTTGAGTTAAAATCGTTAGTTAATAAGGGGACATATAAACAAGCTCATGAGTATCTAAGAGCGCTTCCAAACAATGAAATTATTAAGGAATTGAATGAAGAATTCCGGAGTGATGATGAGCCGCAAGAGGCAGAAGGCGGCACTAGTGAATGTGCAGTTGTGTCCGGAGAAGAGTGGACCAAAACATAACAGCTATCTTGCAGGGACAAGAAGTGCTGTGGCAAAGGTCTGGCAGACCTGGTGAACAACAGCTATCTCGCAGGAACGAGAAGTGTTGTGGTAAAGGTCAGGTATTCTTGGTAAATAACAGCTGTCTCGCGGGGAGGAGAAATGTTATGGAAAGAATCGTGGTATCCTGGTGCATAAGTTTGCACGGCAATGTTGTAGTAGAATTGCAATAGAAAAAAAAGTTATGTAAATAATGAATTGTTTGAAGTTGAAAATGGTTATGTTAAAGTTAATAAAATAGAAAAAGGAATTATATTTCTTGATTGGTTTGGTTAAGTGGAAATTCAACGCACGAGGAGTTGTGGTTTTCCCAGGAAGGCCGTGTTGGCGCTCGGCGACAAGCAAAGTACTGGAGTCACATGGACAAGACATAATACGGTACGTTGGCTTGTGCTTGCCTGCGCGAGATATTAGAAAAGGGTAATGTCAGCGTGCATAGTAACAGGAATATATCCGTTACTAGTGAGGTCTGATCTAGGTCGCAAGAAGCAGAAGCAAGATAAAGACTGACTACTTTAAGTGAAATTAGAATTTTTTACATCAAATGGTGCTCGACATTTGGTGAGAAGGCAGTCTAGATTGCGGCCCGGTAGTGAGCAGAGCTCACTGTGCAGACACACAATCATAGACCAAGAAATTTTTTTTATTAAATTTTTTAATACGGCAAAACGACAAAGTCCATACCATCTATATACAAAGTTCCTTCAAAAGTACTAAATCGTAACACCTTTTAACATTTATTATAAAGGAAATTTTTGGAAACCGTTGTACTTAAAACATTTTACTTCTGCTTGACATTTATGTCCAAAGGGCATTGATGCAACTAGAAATGGATTAAGAAAACTCGCGAAAAAAACCAGGAGTCACATAAGCTCGGTGGGGAATGGAATAAAGAAATGAAAATAATGACAATCGTTGCCCGTAGGCAACCAAAGAGCATTGATACAACTAGAGATGAATTAAGGAAACTCGCGAAAAAAACAGGATTCACTTAAGCTCGGTGCGGAATGGAACATAGAAATGAAAAAACAGACAATCGTTCCTCGACGGGCACAAAGTCATTTCGTAGATATTTTGTCTCCTTCTAATTTAGGCAGTTATCTGCTTGACTTATATTTTGTCTTCTTCAAAAGAAGAAAGAAGAATAGGTAAAGCGCAGATTCGTTTAAAATTTTCTACCTACTGCCACTGTCGGCAATGTGCACACTAATGTTTTTCCTTCCAATTGCTACACAGGCTATTTGTTAGTATGTGAGCTCAAGAAATATTAAGCAAAACAATTTTTGATACAAGTGCAAAGCAGACACATGCCAGACTTGACTATCTTAATCATTTGACAATGCAAAGGAGTTTAATGTCTGTTACTTTTTTCTAACGCACCCTAATACTAGTAGTATTCTATAATGATTTTATATATATAATGATCTATAAATACTTGTTTCCCAATTTAAAAAATTTTTGTGTATAAGGCTATAGGGCTCTTTAATTATTCCCTAAATAAATATGTTGCAACATGAAGTAGTAATTTATATATATTTAAAAACATATTTGACCTCATAATTGAATTTGCTGGTCTCACAAATTTCCACAAATTGTCGACTTGCAATAGCTGTAAGAATTTCTTTGTCAGACATTAATTCTCACACCAATGCCTCAAGCTCTTATAATACGATCGCCTAATGGTAGTGTGTGTGCGACTCGCAGACGAAAAGTTCTTTGCCTGGCATAACTTTGACAAAATTTTACTTCAATTCAATTTTTCTAGTCATTATGGGCCTGCCGCTGATCTTCACACTATTGCACTTGCGTGTACGACACAGCGGCGTATTTGCTAGTATTAGTGCTTTCCAAATTTTAATTTTTGTCTTTCGAGGCAAGACTTACATTTTACTCATGTGCGGTACCAATGAATAAAAGTAAATGCTAAACTACACCCTGTACATACTATTGATAGGTGCACAGTATTCATTTCACGATCTTTTTATAAATAAATTAGACAGTGGGATTGATCTTATAAAATTGATCAATGGAATATGAGGTGGATCTTCGAAAATATTGCTTTTGTTCGTAATAATTGGTCCCTAATAAATATGTGGTGGCACATCTGAACCTATTTTAAATAAATTCTTGAAGAGGGTGATCGAACTGCTGATATGTAAGCAGAATACGGATCAAATCACAAAATATGCGAGGGTAAGCCAATGACAGAAGACAAAGTTTTTTTTTTTGTCTGCATCTTTACGTTTTTGCTTTTTATATGTCTTTTCGGTTTTGTTTTGTTTCAATTTGTTGTTCTGTGTTTGCGAGCTTATATGGGTTTTTTTTGGCGTCCCTTAATTTATCTTTAGTTGTACAATTGCTCTTTAGTTTTTGACATGCTAATAATTTTTCAATGACAGTGGATTTAATAAGCATCTACGCTCGCTTAGAACCTTATCAGATTTGGTAAATATTTGTACAGCTAAGAATGACTATTTTAAATCGCAGATGTATAGATTTGCTATAATTAAGATAGTCTTCGCTTTTATGTCAAAAAGCTTTTAATTTATAATAATAACCTTCCAAAATAAAAATGGATCGAATTTTAATACATTATCTATTTCAAAACGTATGTAGAAATTTAGGCAGCGAATTGCAAAGCACTTTCTCATAGGCGAAAGCTGTGTTCGATACCTTACTTGAACAGAAACGTAATATAATTTGGATCTGAAACCCACATATAAGTTCATATGATCACAAATCAATACAATTTAGAGAATGACTAAGATACGGAGCTTATAGTTTTGACTTTGTATATTTAAGATTTGGTGTATTGTGTATGCCATTTTGAAATAATCAAGGAGAATGTCAAACTTTAAAAGAATCGACAGTGGGAGATAAAACATCGATAAGTGCCATATATTAAATAATTCATTGCACTAATAGTGTATCGATTCTTACTTCAGCTCTATATTAAAGTGCCATCAATAGAAAATATTTAATTGTACATTTTTAAATTTCATATGTCAAATAAGTAGTATAGTCATATAATAATTGTGTCCTTTTAAGAACATGCATGTCTGACTAAAATCTGCTGAAAATGTGTGTAGCATCTACCAGCACAATACGGGCGTGCATAGACATAACTTCTTAAGTGTACTGTCATTTGAATGAATTTGAGAAATACATACATACATATGTATTAAGAATATCTATTTCTTTGAGTATATGTAGTTGTGTGTGAAACGTATTTAAGATAAGATAGTTTATATAAAATTAAGTGGTTGAATAATTAGATATATATATTATATATACATATCTATCTTTATATATATATATATATATATATATATATATATATATATATATATATACATATGTATGTACTATATAAATATTCCTACTTTGGTAAAATGCTAGAGGTCAAGAAAAGTTATTTGTTGATGAACAATGATATACAAATTTAAGCTAATTTGAGGAGGAATATATATATAAATTTGTTTCTACCAAAAAGTTAAAGAAATCAAAAACTTATGTTAATATTTCTAATGTATTACATTGCAATGATGTCAAGTCATCAATCACGGTTTCATTGCTATTTATTAATAGCACGAACAGGTGCACGATTAAACATTCTCATTCTTTAAAAGTCATGATGATTTGCTCTTGTACGATAAAAAACGATAATATTGTTAAATATCAAAAGATGTATATATACGTTCACATATACATATATATATATAAATCTTTAGGTGCATCTTTTGTTAATTGCCGTCGAAACTATTTTATTCTTGCAAGATCAGGGTCCAAAGCAAAGCGCATTGATACAACTAGAGATGAATTAAGAAAACTCGCGAAAAAAACCAGGAGCCTCGTAAGCTCGGTGCGGATTGGAACAAAGAAATGACAATAAAGACCATCGTTGCCCGTCGGCGCATAGTCAATTTCGTTGATATTTTGTCTCCTTCTAACTTAGGTAGTTTGCTGCTTGACTTATATTTTGTCTTCTTTCAAAAAGAATGGGTAAAGCACGGGCTCGCCTAAAATTTTCTACCTGCTGCCAGCGCCGACAACGCGCACACTAATGTATTTCCCTTCTACACAGCCTATTTGTTAGTATGCAAGCTCAAAAAATATTAAACAAAACAATTTTTGATACAAGTGCAAAACAGACACTTGTCAGACTTGACTAGTTTGATCATTTAACAATGTAAAGGAGTTTAATGTCTATTATATCCTTCTGATCACCCCCAAACTAGAAGTATTTTAAAATGTAATTATAATTATAATAATCTGTAAATATTTATATATTATTTAAATATATAGGGCTATAAGGGCTCTTTAATTATTACCCAAATAAATGTGTTGCAACATGAAGTAAGTCAATAATTATTAAAAGTTATATATGGCCTCATGAATAAATTTGCTGGCCTCACAAATTTTAACAAATTGTCGACTTGCAATAGTTGTAAGAACTTCTTTGTCAAACTCCGATTCTCACACCAATGCATTAAGCTCCTGTAATACGGGCGCCTAATGGTAGTGTGTACGACTCGCAGACGAAAAGTTCTTTGCCTGGCATAACTTTGTCAAAATTTAACTTCAATTCAATTTTTCTAGTCATATTTGGCCTGCCGCTGATATTCACACTATTGCATTTGCGTATATGATACATCGTCGCATTTGCTAGTATAAGTGCTTCCCAAATTTTAATTTTTGTCTTACGAGGCAAGACTTACATTTTACTCATGTGCGGTACCATTGAAAATAAGTAAATGCTAAGCTTTAGTTTCCCTGTATATACTATTCATAGGTGTATAGCATTAATATCACGATCTATAGAAATATTGGAACAAACAGTAGGATTGCTTTAATTACATTAATAAATTGAACATAAAGTGGATCTTCGAAAAGATTGCTTTTGTCCCTAATTAATAATATGTGGTGGCATATCACACCCTACATTGACTATATTCTAAAAGAGGGTGATCAGTATGCTGAAATGTAAACAGAATACGGATCAAAACAAAAAATAGGCAAAGGTTAGCCAATGGCAGAAGACAAAATACATTTTTTTTTAACTTTACATTTTTGCTTTTGATTTTTCGTTTCGTTTTCACTTTGCCCTACTGAGCTTAAGTCTGCGCACAATTTTCAATTTAAATTTCATCGCTTCACCCCCTTAATTCATCACTAGTTGTATCAATGCTCTTCAGGTACAGCTATGTACAAGCTTAGGGCTCCACCTAAGAGAATAAAATAAAATATTTAATGCTCCTTGGGCTCTACATACACAATACAAGAGTATGTGATAACTTTTAAAAATAATTAGTCTGCAGATTGGCTCGGAAAGAAATCGGCAAAGTTAGAAGAAAAATTTAAAACTGCAAAAGTAGAAGCAAACACAACACTAGCTCGGTGACAAGATGTACACTTCACGTTGCCTTGTCTTACTTTGGCAATTTGATTTGCGCATGATTTTCTGTGTTAGTTCAAACTAAATATTTGAGGCTTGGTATTTTATATTTTGGCTTGTCACGAGTTGTTGCACTCCTATAGCCGAAGTTAACACGTGCATATATACAAGCATTCATTTGTTTTGACAAGAACACGAAATTTGTAATATACATAAGTATTGGTGTGCGGCTGTTTGCATCGCAGGCAACTGCTTTGATATTATATTTGAAACGAGCTACCACTTCAAATATTTTATTTCGATGCCCATAAAAAAAACCCTTTTTATATGATGCCCTGAACATTCATAAAATTATTTTTGATTACTTAAAATGATATAAATATCTAAAATGAAATAAATTAAATAAATTTCATTTTAGATATTAATTTTAATAAAATTACTTAAAAGTAAAATCTAAAATTATAAATAAATTGGACGCAGATTCACATATAATCACTTATGACACTCTCAATTATCTTTTAATCAGCTTAGATATACGTTCAGTTGTCCCTACATAGTAGATTGCTTTACAATTAGCAAAACGAGACCAAAGAAAGCAAAAGCCATTCCGTTATATTCTTGGGATTCCCTTTTAAAGATGTAAAGTCACGGGTTTTGATAGACCATAGCATGCGCATGTGACAGGCTAGGCCACTTAAATTTGTTGACATTCATTACTCTGTCCCTAGGGTATCATACGATGGCGCGGTCGTTTTTCAAGCGCCACGAAGAATAGCAAAACTCTTTCAGCTCGCTTCCAAAATTAATTTTCGGCACTGAGTCACACACACCAATGCTCACTTCCACGATTTAAAAGTTGCATTAATGTCTGTGACATCAACATGCCATGAGATTCGATGTTGCAGAACTTCAGTTAAAACCAAAACAAGGCGAGCGACAATTGCCAAAAACGTATTAATTATATGCCTGTGTGCGATTAGAAAGGCATATATGTTTATCTTTTTTCGTTTTACTCTAAATCAGAACAATGCATTGTTACGTTCATCGGTCGAACCCGACGAGTTTCATAGTATTTTGCTGTTGCTCCTGCGCATTGTAAACTTCTGGTGCAAATAATTTAAAGCCAATTGAGCCAAACTTCTTGCCATATATTTGTTGGTGCTTTGTGTTTGCGCTACTTGTCTTTACTCTATCGAGCCCATCACGAGGCTGATTCCGAGGATAGAACGTTCAGTTGAAGACAAATATTTTAAGTTCTTAATTAATTTTTTTGCAAACAGTGAAAAATCAAGAAAGGCAAAACAAAAGAAAACTAAAATAAACAGTCAGAACAGCATAATATATATCAAGGGAATTTATAATTATATAAAAATGAAATTGAAAAACCAATTAACTTAAGCTTGGTGGGGTAAAGACTAAACGAACGCGCAAAGCAAACAGTAAAACATAAGCAAACTTAAGGAAATCAAAATTTATCTGCCTTCTTTGTCTTTGTATTTGCTTTTACCCATATTCTTTTTATATTTCAGTATATTAATGACGCCCTTTCAAATTATATTTCATTTAATCTATGATATGAAAGATCCATTTCATATTCCGTAATATTGATTATTATCAGATAATTATTACTATAATTATTCGATTTATCTATATCAAAAGTATAATGTCGCAGTTTATTTAACCACACATAAAAGAAATTTATCTCGTCAATAGGCACACACTTAAGTTCAATAGTGCGTAACACAGCAACAAGCGAAATCGGAATAGAAGAAAATATAGAGAAAGAGATATATACATATATAATATAGTTAAATTTATGTACGAAATTTTTGTTTTTCGATTTATTCACCCACATTGTATAGAAGCTTGTAAATTAACGAAGGAGAAGCTATTGTAGCTGTGGCTCATGGATACAACTTTTTTAATATTTTCATTGCTAAGGAGTCCGCTTTTTTATTATTATTAACTTATTGCATTCGGTGACGATAATTACTTAAAGAAGTATGCAAAACTAAAAACATTTAAATTTATCGTGAATACAAAAGTAGATTGTGAAATTTAATGATATAACTAAGTTAAGAACCACTATATAATATTTGAGCTGTTGATAAGATAACTATAATTTTGGAGCTTATGCTAAATGACAATACTAGAAACGCCGCAGATGGAAGTGACGAGCAAATTATAGAAGGTGCTTAGCTAATCGAAGGAAACTTTTGTTCTTGTAACTGTACATGAAAAATGTATTCAATTAAAGATTGCAATCAAACATATACGCACACAAAATGAAATCTATATAAATTTTTTGACGAAGATTAAACATAGATAACCAATATATATATATATAAATATTGAATATTAAAAAATGTACTGTTTGGTTGTGCAGCCTTAAGTCCCATACATATAGACTGCTCCCTCCAACAAGAGCTGCAGTCGAAGCCGCCAATTGGGGCGCTATCGGCGACTGCAAGCTCACTCTCCTTTTCAGCTGAAGCAGTTGGAGCTGCTAATTTGGGCACCTATTTAGTGGCTGCTAGCTGAATATTTCATCTTCTAAGTGCGAGCGACTGCAGCCGAAACCGCAAGTTCGGGGGTTTTGTATCGGCTGCCTCTCTTCTGCCAGCTCGATCAGCCTAAGCTACCAAATCTGGTAGCTTTCACATGGCTGCGTGCTGGGCAGACTTTTTCGGTGGATTTTTATACGTTTAGAAGGTGCATCAAATGGAGTTCACCAAGAAAGCGCGGGCAACCATCATATTTAAAGATCGTAAAATTATAGTCTTTAAATAAAAAGCCTCTAAAAAAGCTTAGTGGCCTAACACTGGTGACTCCGACGTGATTTTTTGATATAAAATTTAGTGTACAATCGATGGTGAGAAGAGCGACCTTGGAGCAGATGTCCAAACTTGCAGTCGCCGATAGCGCCCAACTTGGCTGCTTCGACTGCAAGAGTTGGCGCGAGAGCACTTATTTTTTATATAATAAATTTCTTATATTTTAATTTGTTGGAGGAAGCAGCCGGTATGGCACTTAGGGCTGCGTAACCAAATATACTCCCCCCGCTGGAAGCTGTAAGCTTTTGACCTTAGTTTGGCGTCTTCCACATCTTTCTGGAGAAGAAGCATCATCTTTACGTTAGCATCCCTACGTACGCTTGCACTGTTTGCTCCTGCTTGATTTTATCAAAGCGTTTTCGAAGATTTTCAATGCCTTTTTGTTGAGTCACCAAGCTTTTTTGGCAACTATTTAATTTATAAAATTTAAAATGCGAGAGATTTGTTATTTATGTATATTTATTGTACTATTCACGACACGACAGTTGGGTTGAATAGTTCGATACGAAAGAGGACGAGAAATACTAAAAAGTGCCTTATATACTATATGTACTCACACCGAAAATGAGTGCGTGAGTACATGTACAAAAATATTAAATTTACTCTCTGACACTTCATGAACAGGGTGTTCCATGAAGATCGGTTGGTTTGACGCTCTTTAATGTTGCGTAACCAAACATCCTCCCCCCCTTGAAAGACCAGGGCTTTCAAACAATGTCCTGCTTGGTTCCAATTTGCGTCGTAGGCTTCGTCGTCTTCTACATCATGCAGGGGAAGAGGCATCATCCTTGCCTTGCGTTATTGTCCCATGCGTGCGCTTACAATGTTTGCCTCTGCTCGCTTTTAGCAAAGCGCTGTCTGATGTTGTTTCGGCTGCATTCTGAGCTTGGGGCTTCTCAACGTCTCATCGAAATCTGTATGGAATCTGGATGAAACAAATATTTATGTGTTGCGGAATAATTAATGGAGCAGGTCAACGGTTTGAGTCTTGACCATCACTTTATCTGAGCTTCCTTAGTTGTTCATGCAGAGGAGCAGCGATTTACTTCGAGGCGCATGGCAAAGTCGTTATCACTTAACATTTAATAGTAAGTGTCATCGTATCCATGGCAACAACCAATGCAGTTGGCGACAGAGCTGTTATAATATGCGAACAAAACGATAGCCAAACTCTCGACAAATTTTTAGGTTTGACTTCATTTTTCCGCCATCGACAAACGGGCGATCCATTGACCCTAACAGCATTTACTACATCTTTTTGTGTCGTTGCTTCTGCGACAGTTGGACGTTCATTTGCCATTTCATGCGCTCTTAGAAAATAGCGTCCGGCATAAGCAGCCGACTTCAAGTGACTCTTATAGTTGGTTATTCCAATTCCAAAGTCCAATTATGATCCGTTGATGGCTTTAAACAATCATTGGGCAAACAGCGCAGGTGATGCTCCGAACCCAGCTGATCCATTGCAACTTTTTCTGCACAACGCAGCTTGTCGACGACACAAATAAAAAGGGGGTGCGGGGTACACAAAACCAAAGCACTAATCTCATCTTCGCTGTTCGATGCGCGACGTGCGGGAATCACAGAAAGAGATGAGCATTTTTGGACGTCACAACTATTGAAGGGGTGCGGGGTACACAAAACCAAAGCACTAATCTCTTTTTCGCTGTTCGTAGGCATCGCATCAACTGGGGGATGCGCAACGTGCGGGAATCACAGAAAGAGATAAGCACTTTTAGGCGAACGAACTCAAAAGGGGAGCGGGGTACACAAAACCAAAGCTGAAGAGATAAGCACTTTGTCGACTTGACAAAGCCTTATCGATTTTTTAGTTTATTAATTTTATCATTGCTTAGTAAGTGTAGGTGCGTTGGTACAGGTTTAAACAATGTTCAAGAACGACAACTGTAAAGCAGCAGCTTCAAAATACTGTTCAATTTGCGGTTTAACACCAACAAATCTGAACAGTAGTTTGAAGCTAGCGGCTCAAAGTTGTCGCTTTGTAGCGAAGAGTTCAAACACTGAGCAACATTCCTACACTTACAACAACAATAATTATAACGCGTGCGCAGGCGCGCGGTTTGCTTTTACTTGTGAAAAATCACGTCGGGGTCACCATGTTGAGTCACCAAGCTTTTTTGGCAACTATTTAATTTATAAAATTTAAAATGCGAGAGATTTGTTATTTATGTATATTTATTGTACTATTCACGACACGACAGTTGGGTTGAATAGTTCGATACGAAAGAGGACGAGAAATACTAAAAAGTGCCTTATATACTATATGTACTCACACCGAAAATGAGTGCGTGAGTACATGTACAAAAATATTAAATTTACTCTCTGACACTTCATGAACAGGGTGTTCCATGAAGATCGGTTGGTTTGACGCTCTTTAATGTTGCGTAACCAAACACTTATTGTTGTTTCGACTGCATTCAGAGCTATGGGTTGTTTCTTAACGTCCCATCGAAATCAATTAATGCCTTTATCCAGACGTTACTCTCATAGCTATTCGCATCAAATATTCCTGTATTGCGGAAAATCAATGGGGTAGGTTACCGGCCTCAGTCTTGACCGTCACTTCGTTTATCATATAAGCTTTGATAAAAGAGCGAATGACCCTTTTATACAGTGTTTCCTGAGGATGCAATGAGCTGGTAAATAGAAGTAATTAAGTTTTTACGGACTTCAGTTTCAGTTATATCATATCTGGCTCATCCGGCTTAGGTAGTTCACAAAATTTTGTCTTGCACAACGGACGAAACACATCCAAGTGGTTAAGAACTTACTGGTTTCGTTGACGAAAGCTTAAATTTCTTTGCACATGATCAACACTAATTCCGGGGTCGCCGAGAAATTATCCAAAACAATAACTCTGGATTTCTGCTTCCATTGGTTGTTCGTGCAGAGCAACAGCCGCCACGTACTTGCTGTGTTGTGTCATCATACAAAGGAGCAGCGATTTACTTCCCAGCGCATGGCGAAGTCGCTATCTTTTTATTTTCTTACTCACAATCTTATTACTGATTCGATTTAATAGACACAACTGCTTTATCCAGAAAATAAAGTCAGTAAGTATCATTTTATCTGTGGCAGCGGCCAGTGCAGTTGGCGACACAGTTGTTATAATCTGTGAAAGAGACTGATAGCCCATATCTAATCAAGCTTGTAGGGTTAGCTTCACTTTTTGGTCTTCGACACTCAGGCGATACCTCGACCCAAACAGCTTTCCCTACATTTTCTTGTGTTATTACCTACCGGTAACAGCTCATTGCGTCAAAGCTGATGCTTGATACGTTGCTTCTGCGACAGATTCACGTTCATCTGACAGTCGACGCAAACTGTTGAGAACAACGCATACGATAACGATCACAGACAAGTCCTTTAGTTAACACTCGAATGAGAGATGCGAGATATTTCCATCAGCCAGAATGAAGTCATTGTTATAGCCGTGTTTCGAGTGTGATGATATTTCCTTTACTGTGAGCACATTGGACAAAATATTGTAGTAACAGTTTCGCCTATGAGTTAGCTGTGCAGACAGAAACAGTTGTTCTAGAAGTGTACCATGTGCTCTTAGTATAATTTCGCAGTTTATTTAACCACACATAAAAGAAATTTATCTCGTCAATAGGCACACACTTAAGTTCAATAGTGCGTAACACAGCAACAAACGAAATCGGAATAGAAGAAAATATAGAGAAAGAGCTATATACATATATAATATAGTTAAATTTATGTACGAAATATTTGTTTTTCGATTTATTCACCCACATTGTATAGAAGCTTGTAAATTAACGAAGGAGAAGCTATTGTAGCTGTGGCTCATCGATACAACTTTTTAAATATTTTTATTGCTAAGGAGTCAGCTCTTTTATTATTTTTGGCTTATTGCATTCGGTGACGATAATTACTTATGCAAAACTAAAAACATTTATATTTATCGTGAATACAAAAGTAGATTGTGAAATTTAATGATATAACTAAGTTAAGAACCACTATATAATATTTGAGCTGTTGATAAGATAACTTTAATTTTGGAGCTTATGCTAAATGACAATACTAGAAACGCCGCAGATGGAAGTGACGAGAAAATTATAGAAGGTACTTAGCTAATCGAAGGGAACTCTTTTTCTTGTAACTGTTTATGAAAAATGTATTCAATTAAAGATTGCAATCAAACATATACGCACACAAAATGAAATCTATATAAATTTTTTGACGAAGATTAAACATAGATAACCAATATATATATGTCGTAGAATGGTAAATCAGCCCACAATATGTGTGTGGCATAGAATGGTTAGTTGAACCATTGTGCATGACTGTACTTCTTGTTCTCAAAACGCACAGCCGATCAGAGAAAGAGACATACTCTGCTGCTGAGTAAGTTCTGTTCGTAAGGGCGTAGAAAAGAGATGGCACTATGATTTGCAAAAATGGTGAATTTTGTAAGCATGTGCTTTGAGAGGTTAGTTAATGTTGCGCCACCGAGACGAACAGTGAAAAACATTGGAAACAATTGAGTTTTCTCCGACATCAGAAGTGGGATCTACTTTGCCTACTGATCCATATTTGTTAAAGTTGGAACTGCAAAATCGCAACCTGATGGAAATAATTAAAAACATGCAGACTCCAAAGGCGTTGCAATCCGATGGTAAAGCGCCGCACATAACCCTACCAAAATTTAACCCTGACGTTGTTGGAGTGGAGCCCTCATCTTGGTGTAGCACGGTGGACCTCATATTTGCTGACAATTTTCTACAAGGTAGCAATCTAGTGATAGCACTAAGTAAGGCATTAAAAGGCACCGCATTACAGTGGCTTTCACAAATATGCTTTGGCGGCATCACTTGGGCGCAGTTCAGGGAACTGTTTCTTCATCGTTTTGTTGGAATTCAAACTTCTGCTGGCATGGTTCTCAATATATTGAATGATCGACCGAAACTAGAAGAAGGATTTGCTGAATACGGCAGCAGGATAGTCACAATGCTTATGTCTAAATGGAAAACCAAGGAGTTGGAAGAAATAGCTGTGTCTGTAACTTTAGCTCACATGGCTCAAGTTGACAACAAGTTGGCGCGCTGGATTTTTAACACAAATGTAAAAACTCGCAATGAGCTACAACAACAGCTGGCTCGGATCGCAAAAAATTCAAAGCTCCGTCCTTGGTGAAATGCAATTACTGCGGGAAGGTTGGGCATAAATATGACGAATGTCGGGCACGTTTGCAGAAGGGCCAGGTAGAGGCAAAACCTACAACAGCACAAATACGACGGGTGTGAAGGATCGATTTGGTATCAAATGCTTTAAATGTGACGAAATTGGGCACTTTGCAACCGCATGTCCTAAATGCCGATCAGGTGGAAAAGAAAGAAATTCTGAGAAGCGTGTGGATATCTGTGCAGTAGCTCCACCCTCTGGAACAATAAAAGCATTCGGGGAGTCTGTTCCATTTTGTTTTGATTCGGGTGCAGAATGCTCGTTGGTCAAGGAAAGTGTCGCCCATAAATTTAAAGGGAAAAGAGTTAATAACGTTGTAAAACTCAATGGCATAAGTAACGATGCAATTTATAGCACTCAACAAGTCTTATGTAATATAAATATTGAACAATACTGCTTTGAGATTTTGTTACACGTAATTTTAGACAAGTATTTGAAATACGATGTGTTAGTTGGTCGAGAGATTCTTCGCCAGGGCTTTGGCGTAATGATAGACGTTGATAAATTTCAAATGTATAAAACGAAAATGATAGATATGGTGACTTTAACCGATTATGAGGATATTATAAGTTCTGATACAGATTTAGTTGATTCCGATAAAATTGTCTTAACAAATATCCTAAAATGCTACTCTGCTTGGTTTATTAGCGGAATACCAAAAACTCGAGTCTCGACAGGGCTGTTGGAAATTAAGTTAATAGATCCACAAAGGCAGAAAACCTGGTACGTTGCAAAATTGATGAGTTGTTAAAAGCAAATATTATCCGTCCAAGTTGCTCACCTTTCGCCAGCCCAATGATGTTAGTAAAAAAGAAAAATGGCATTGATCGTCTTTGTGTGGACTGTAGGATGTTAAATGATAATACTATTGCTGATAGGTATCCTTTGCCTCTTATCGCAGACCAGATTGCCCGGCTTCGCGGTGCAAAATATTTCTCGTGCTTAGATATGGCTAGTGGCTTCTACCAAATTCCAGTACACGAAATTTCAATAGAACGAACCCCGTTTGTGACTCCAGAGGGTCAGTACGAGTTTTTGACCATGCCTTCTGGCTTGAAAAATGCACCCTCTGTTTTTCAGAGGGCCATAATAAGAGCATTGGGATGACTGGCACACTCATGCGCTGTCGTCTATATTGATGACGTGTTGGTTATAGCCGAAACTAGAGAAGAAGCTTTAGAACGATTGCGTATCGTATTAGAAACATTAAGTAAGGCAGGATTTTTATTTACCATAACTAAGTGCTCCTTTCTTAAAACTCACATAGAGTACCTAGGGTTTAAAATAAGTAACGGAGAAATTAGGCCAAATGCATGTAAAGTAAAAGCATTGTTAGATTTACCGCCTCCACAATCTGTGTCGCAGTTACGACAATTCATAGGATTGGCTTCGTATTTTGGACAGTTCGTTCCAAAATGTTCGGAAACGCTTACGCCTTTGTATCAACTCACGTCAAAGAAAAATGTTGATTTTTTTTGGCAATAGCAACATGAACAAATTTGGACTAAAATTATAACAGTACTGACGCAGGCACCTGTGTTGACTATATTTGACCCGAAACATGCAATAGAGTTGCACACCGATGCAACTCGATTGGCTATGGTGCTATATTGTTGCACAAAATTAATGACAAACCCCAGGTGGTGGAATATTATAGTAAAAATAAAAATTGACACCGAATATTCAATCAAGGCTGTTAAAACCGTCGTGTGCTTGTTTGGTGTGCCAACACGCATTATTGCGGATCAGGTCGTAATTTTGCAAGCTCAGATTCCGTGAATTTTGTTCCTCCCAAAAGATTGAGCTACACTTAATTGCTACAGGTGCGAGTAGGGCAAATGGTCAAGTAGAGCGAATAATGAGCACACTTAAGAGTATGTTGACAGCAGTCGAAACCAGTCAGAGGTCGTGGCAAAATGCTCTATCCGAAGTACAATTGGCAATGAACTGCACCGCCAATCGAGTCACAAAATTTAGCCCATTAGAAATACTAATTGGTAGAGAATCTAGACCTCTCTGTTTGTTACCAATAGGTGAAGAAAAGGATAGGTTAATTGATAGAGAGTCAGTAAGAAAACAAGCCACGAAAAACATGGAGGCTAATGCTCGCTATGATAAACTTAGATATGATAAAAATAAAGCAAAGATAATTAATTATATTGTAGGAGACCATGTGTTGCTAAGAAACGAAGATCGCCACCAAACTAAACTTGATCCGAAATTTAAAGGTCCGTTCGAAATAATCGAATGTCTAGATGGCGATAGATATGTTTTAAAGTCTTTAACAAGCAAAAAAACTTATAAATATGCACATGAGTTTTTGAGGGCATTGCCCAATAGAGAATTGACTAAAGAAATTGATGAAGAAATAGATGACTCAAGAGGAGATGCATTTGACTCTTAAGTGAGAAATACAGATAAAGAAGGCACAGCAGTTGCCTTGGAATCCCAAGAGGGGATATAGAGACAGCACCATAACAGATGGAATTGTTATGGCGGGGGTCAATGGACCGCACCATAGCAGAAGGACTTGCTGTGGCGGGGGTCAGTGATGATCGCACCATGACAGAAGGAATTGTTATGGCGGGGGTCAGTGATGATCGCACCATGACAGAAGGAATTGTTATGGCGGGGATCGGTAAGAATAACTACACAACATAATGAAATTACAGAAAAGAAGAAATGTTAAGTTTGATTTTAAAGAAAATGTTATGAAAAAGCTTATGTAATGGTATTGTGAAACTAATTTGATTGTTTTGTATAAAAGTTTAAGCTTTATATAAATAAAAGTTAAGGATGTAAATGGTTATTAAAACTTGACGATAACTGAGAAAAGCTTGTCCTAGATCTAACACACGAGGACGTGTGATTTGTCAGGAAGGCCGTGTCGTGGAATGGTAAATTAGCCCACGGTATGTGTGTGGCATAGAATGGTTAGTTGAACCATTGTGCATGACTGTACTTCTTGTTCTCAAAACGCACAGCTGATCAGAGAAAGAGACATACTCTGCTGCTGAGTAAGGTCTGTTCGTAAGGGCGTAGAAAAGAGATGGCATTATGATTTGCAAAAATGGTAAATTATGTAAGCATGTGCTTTGAGAGGTTAAATAATGTTGCGCCACCGAGACGAACAGAACTTGCTGCGTGAAAAAACAATGGAAACAATTGAGTTTTCTCCGACATATATATAAATAATGAATATTAAAAAATGTACTGTTTGGTTGTGCAGCCCCAAGTCCCATACCGGCTGCTCCCTCCAACAAGAGCTGCAGTCGAAGCCGCCAATTGGGGCGCTATCAGCGACTGCAAGCTCACTCTCCTTTTCAGCCGAAGCAGTTGGAGCTGCTATTTCGGGCACCTCTTTAGTGGCTGCTAGCTGAATATTTCATCTCCTAAGTGCGAGCGACTGCATCCGAAACCGCAAGTTCGGGGGTTTTGTATCGGCTGCCTCTCTTCTACCAGCTCGATCAGCCTAAGCTGCCAAATCTGGTAGCTTTCACATGACTGCGTGGAAGGCAGTCGATATAAAACCGCCCGAACTTGCGGTTTCTCTTGAACTTAGGAGATGAGATGGTGAGAAGACCGAGCTTAGAGCAGATGTCCAAACTTGCAGTCGCCGATAGCGCCCAACTTGGCTGCTTCGACTGCAAGAGTTGGCGCGAGAGCACTTATTTTTTATATAATAAATTTCTTATATTTTAATTTGTTGGAGGAAGCAGCCGGTATGGCACTTAGGGCTGCGTAACCAAATATACTCCCCCCGCTGGAAGCTGTAAGCTTTTGACCTTAGTTTGGCGTCCTCCACATCTTTCTGGAGAAGAAGCATCATCTTTACGTTACTCTCATAGCTATTCGCATCAAGTATTCCTGTGTTGCGGAAAATCAATGGGGTAGGTCCCCGGCCTCAGTCTTGACCGTCACTTCTTTCATCATATAAGCTTTGATAAAAGAGCGAATATCCCTTTTATACAGTGTTTCCTGAGGATGCAGTGAGCTGGGAAATAGAAGTAATTAAGTTTTTACGGACTTCAGTTTCAGTTTTATCATATCTGGCTCATCCGGCTTAGGTAGTTCACAAAATTTTGTCTTGCACAACGGACGAAACACATCCAAGTGGCTAAGAATTTACTGGTTTCGTTGACGAAAGCTTAAATTTCTTTGCACATGATCAACACCAATTCCGGAGTCGCCGAGAAATTATCCAAAACATTTACTCTGGATTTCTGCTTCCATTGGTTGTTCGTGCAGAGCAACAGCTGCCACGTAGTTGCTGTGTTGTGTCATCATACAGAGGATCAGCGATTTACTTCCCAGCGCATGGTGAAGTCGCTATCTTTTTATTTTCTTACTCACAATTTTATTACTGATTCGATTTGGTAGACACAGCTGCTTTATCCATAAGATAAAGTCAGTAAGTGTCATTTTATCTATGGCAGTGGCCAGTGCAGTTGGCGACACAGCTGTTATAATCTGTGAAAGAGACTACTCCAGCTTGTAGGGTTAGCTTCACTTTTTGGTCTTCGACACTCAGGCGATACCTTGACCCAAACAGTTTTTCCTATATTTTCTTGTGTTATTACCTAGCGGTAACAGCTCATTGCGTCAAAGCTGATGCCGTACTTCAGTCAGGCAAGCAATTTCGTCAACACTTGATACATTGCTTCTGCGACAGCTTCACGTTCATCTGACAGTTGACGCAAACTGTTGAGAACAACGCATACGATAACGATCACAGACAAGTCCTTTAGTTAACACTCGAATGAGAGATGCGAGATATTCCCGTCAGCCAGCATGAAGTGTTTATAGGCCTTTTCAATAGTCTCGTCATTGTTATAGCCGTGTTTCGTGATATTTCCTTTACTGTGAGCACATTGGACAAAATATTGTAGTAACAGTTTCGCCTATGAGTTAGCTGTGC